>CAXARX010000672.1:0-19341 GCA_963971425.1 Bryoerythrophyllum caledonicum | reverse complement strand
ATATCGACAAAATGAACACAAGAGAAAGATTACTCCTGTCTAACAAGGCTTTAAACCCTATGGAAGAGGCGTCACCTTGAAGCCTTCTAGATGACGTTATCGTTTTATCATATCCAATCACACTAAAACAACACATTATTATACATTTTTACGAAATGAAAGCATTCGCAGTGCGACAGCCCGTCGAGACACGTTTGCTCGATGTGGCCAATGCGATACATATAAGCAATTAAGGAGCGCGTGCACCCCATTTTTAGAATCCTAAGAGATGTGGACTTCTCTTTTGAATGCCCACATTGTGGCACAAAGAGCACATAGAGAACTATACTATGGAAATCGTCATAGCTCTGAGGAATTCTCGGATAAGATATTGTGCATCATTCATAACAAAATGGATCATTCAAAGACTGCTTCTCCATACTTTTTTCACAAGACTAAAGCAACGGAGTCCTACTTGAAGATGCATGTTTCTGTAACATGTATGATTGCTCATTGTCAAGGCGACGTGCGATATGCTCACTATGGCGTGGGCATTTTTCGGACAGATTCAAACCATACTATTGCGTCTATTGCAAAGCTGCTTGGTGATCTCGAAGAGCCTTCGAAAAGTTTATCGCGCATCTTATTCTCTAAAGAAGATAATCAATCTACATTATCTAAAGCACTTCTCAATAGTTTAGAAATTTGCTTGGATTCCCTTCTTTCGCCTCTACAGGAACCGTTTTCAGCTCAACCTCTCCCACCAGTATTGACTTTGCAATTGGACAATGCATCACGAGACAATAAAAACCGATATGTTTTTGTTTTTTACTCTCTATTGGTATACAAAGGCATTTTCGTGAAGTATACATCAACTTCGTTATTGTCGAGCATACTCACGAGGACATTAATGATGCCCTCTTCGGCCAACGAAGTAGCAAGTTGAAGACAAATAAATACGCAACTCTTCCAAAGCTCATGAAATCTTTCATGGATGTTGAAACCCACCCTGTCATTCCTCACCTCATCAAACAAGTACCTGATTTCAAGAAATATGTGAATGGATATTTAGGAACATGCGGAGATTTTCTTCGGGGTCATTCCAAAGCTCAGTAATTCAAGTTTTTAAAAGACTCTACTGGATGGCCTATAGTGGAGTATAAGAATGTCTGCATTAAGAAGAATTGGCAGAGTATAGACGGTAAGGGAATTCGCTTGTGGACTAACACTAAGGACGGCTTTCCAATGGTGTTTGACAATGCTTCAGCACCATTGGCTCCACATCCAATGAAAGGCTTTGACTAAGTGAAAAAGGTTCTAAACGGTTTTCTTGCACATTGGAACAAAATGTCAAACGACGAGGAATGTGGAGAGTTCAGGTGGAAAAATGGTGGACAAGAAGATTATTGAAAAGGTGCGAGAGCCGCTGTAGAGGCACTACTTCAAGTATGTGAAACATTACTTCATGGGTTTTGGCCTAAGTCCATCATCACCATTGATGAGATAAATCAAAAAAAGATGGCACACTGCGTGAAGCGTGTGCAGAGGATGTACCCTTTGTTGGATGTAAGCGTGATCATCCCCGTGCTTCATTTCGAGTTGAACGTGATGCGTTTGAAGGATTATTTTGTTGGAGTGCGTCTAGCTGATGGGGATTCAAAGCTGTTTTAGCTAGCTAGAGTTGTTATAGGACCAAATCCAGATTTAGGGCATATGAATATGATCAAAATTCAATATTGGACACGTGCTTCAAATCAGCAAATTAGTATGGAGTCGTATGTGGAATGGGACACCAAAGAAGGTAATGTTTGATGTGAGGAATAAGAAGTCCGTGCATCGTGGTCAAGCACAGATTGTATCATGACAGCTTGGAAGCCGCGCTTTTGAGAGGGAACTTCTGGTCCAAGAATGACGATTCCAAAATCGCAAATAGACATAATCAAGGCATCGGTGGCGGCTTTTCTGCAAGGATGAATAGTCTATACTCATTGTATTAGTAGAGACTAGTTTCTACAATTTTAGTACAATGGTAATTTTGTTGACATATCAAGAGACTAGTGATATGTCTTTAGTTGAACACATTGAGTTACAGAAAAGCGTTAACGGGATGACTTAGGTGAAGTAGTTAATGGATTCCTAGGTGTAATGATCGAGGAAGAGATTGCTTCCTCCGAGGTATATTTGATGTTAGTATTTATATTCGTATAAGTTTTATTGTGGTATTGTGCCTATTTATAGTAAACTCGTTTTCTAATATATTACATCTCTATGTATTGTGTTCTGAATATATGTCGAGAAATTTTATGATGAGATTTTTTCATGTCATTGATCTTTACAATCATTCGTGGTTACATTGACAAATGCAAGTCTCAATTTCATGAACTAACTTACTTTAGGACATTGTAGGCTATGTTTTTCTTCTACATATTTATTAAAAGAGAATATTCAAATGTTAATTACGGATTTTTGCTTTTATTTCAAGTGCGAGAAATATAACAAAATGTGAATTTTTAGATTTCTAAGTCTCAATTTAATGAAAGATTTTTCCATTCTAAATATAAAAGTAATTAAAATGAGACTACAACTTGTCTCATTTTAATGAATATGGCTTTCTTTATCTAGTATGAGTTGTAAGAAGGAGACACATGTCATGCAATCTTATCCATGGGAGACATTTTGTGGCAACGGCACAAGTGCCTATACTTTGCTTCATGGCGTTTGGACATACGGTGCAAAAGTTATGGAATTTCAAAGTATTTATGGCTATCAATTTTAAAAAATTAAAAAATTAAATGAGACTCAAAGACAATTGCCACTGCTACTTCTATTGCACTTATTAATTCAATGCTATGCATGGGATGAATTTTGGGCCAACCACACATGCCATACTAGTAAATTTTGAAGGTCGAATTGTGTATGAAAGTGTAGTTAATGAATTTTGTAAAAGATTGAGACATCGAAGGATTACACAGCCTCAACTTGTTTTGATGCATTACAAGAAACCAATGTCAATTCGGACATTTTATTCAATTAGGAGACCTTGTTGTGAACATCGTTATGAAAATTCAGACATTTTACTGTCAATTTGTACAAAATTAGTCATTTCAGATACTGTATTCTGTAGTGATGATGCTTGGAGTCAAATCTCAAACAATCTCAAAACACACGTTAATTTTACAAATACGTTCATAAGATGATGAATTAAATACATGACTTTAGTCTTTAGAAGTTCAAATATCATATTCAATGTGTCCCACTAAAAACCTTCAAAAACCTTTTCCACGAGGAATTAACTATATTTTGAGTCTTTGGTACAACATACAAAATGATCAATTTTACACTAAGATTTAAAATTTCATTGGTAAAACATTACAACACAAAATGAGGCATAATATTTTCACAAACTGTTGTTTTTTTAATACATCACACAAACATGAAGTTAACTTCCCATAAAATCTATGGTAAAAATTCACCCTCCAAAAAAATACATGGACAATGAGATAAAGGGGATGAAATCTGTCTATCGTCCAAAATCTGAACGCTTGGGCAGTTAGGAGTTAAAAATGTGGCTACTCGACCTTGGGCAGCCCGATCAGTCTCCCACCCCGCCAGCTCGGACAACATGAAGCGTTGGATGAATCTTCTGAATCGGAGCGCTCCCAGCTCATCTGCCAGCGAAATGGAACCACGGAGCTCAGTGACCCGGCCCGACAATGTACCGGGAATAGCAGGTTCTCGGTCATTTGGCGGTTTACGGTTTTGGTGTTGCAGCGAGCTGCGTGCCGGTCACGCATGTCATTGGGGCAGATATTTCAGCTGTCTCCCTCTCGATTGTAATCAGCTGATCATCAATACCTGCAGTATTGCAAACCGCAGAGATCATCGGAGGAAGAAAATTTTGTACAATTCACGGATTGCACAGAACGACTAGCTGAATTTTTGGATGGGCGCAGCGATGGCGGATCAGCCAGGCTTCGAGGCAGAGATGAGATCGATGGAGGAGTCGAAGCCCTTAGACAGCAAGGCCCCTGCCAAGAAGCTTTGGGGCGACGAGGAAGAGGACGAGGACAATATCGCCGAGGAGCTTGAATTTCAAGCCCTCAAAGTCGCGGACGCTGAAGCTGTGGACGATGTCGTGGACCAGCCCGTGTACGTCAAGAGCGAGGAGCTGAACGAGGCTGAATCCTCCATCAAGAAGGTCACTGTGATTTTTCTTCTTGATTATGTGCAATTGGCGTACCGTAGTGGTGTTTTAATTAATGAATTACTTTTGTTATTTGGTTTGGTGCAGGTTGCTGCTGACGATACTCCGTATACTTCCGCCATGTCGTTCGAAGACCTAAATTTGTCGGCCGAACTCTTACAGGGATTGTATTCGGAGATGAAATTCGAAAAGCCTAGTAAGATTCAGGCGGCGACGTTGCCGATGATTGTTTCGCCTCCTTTCCAGAACTTGATCGCACAAGCTCACAATGGCTCAGGAAAGACGACGTGCTTTGTCCTTGGTATGCTGAGCCGGGTTGATCCTACGATGAAAGCACCTCAAGCTCTCTGCGTGTGCCCGACGAGAGAGCTCGTTATCCAGGTAATTCAGAACCTTGTTGATTGTTATATACAGCCAAATGTCTGCAACTGTATCATCCTGATTTGGATGACCTTGCAACGATTCGAGAATGCAACACTTTGAGGGTGATTTTGAGCGGAAGACTCAGGGTGTATTTCTTGTGGCAACAGAATGAAGAGGTGGTAACTCGTATGGGAAAATACACAGGAATAACAACGGCGTGTACAGCAACCTCTGAGACGTCTAGTCACCTGTATTCTTCAAGGCGTGAGAAAATCGTGGATCAAGTCGTTATAGGCACTCCGGGTACCTTGAAGCGCTGGATGACAAAAGACAAAGCTCTGGACACAAAAAATATTAAAATTCTAGTCTTTGATGAAGCCGATCAAATGCTTGATCAGGTGAGGACTACGCCTACTGTGCTCTTGGTTTAGGGTAAATTATTGCTGGTACGGTAGTCTGGTTTTAGGGTCTACGGTCATATCTTTGATGGTACTGGAGGCTGATGGTTTTGTGCCGATAATTGATGTTTTTTTCTTGAAATCCTGAACCGCTAGTTATATATTTGAAGGACATTCTGGATGATAAATTGAGCATGATTTGATTTGCAGGATGGATTTCAAGACGATTCAATAAGACTTTGGAGAGACATTAACAAAAGCGGAGGACATTGCCAAGTAAGATTTAGAATGTTTGTCCCTGTGAAGCCCTGCTGTAATTGCTTGTATCAGCATACAGCCATGCTAGCTTTAAGCATGGTTTTTGCGTTCCCACTGTAGAAAATGGTAGTTTGATGTATGAGAATCAAGGAGATCTCGCAGTGTGGAGCATGTTGTAATGTTTTTGGAATTGTGTTTGAATTTGCAGGTACTCTTATTCTCTGCAACATTCAGTGAGAAAGTGAAGTCCTTTGCAATGAAGACAGTGCCTAAAGCCAATTATATCTTTGTTGAAAAAGAGCGGCTCTCACTTGACAAACTCCGGCAGTTTCAAATTGTGTGTCCAGATGCCCGGTCAAAGATCAATGTATTGAAGGACCGCATCTTCCCAGCTGCAGAAAAACTAGGTCAATCAATCATTTTTGTTCGCACTCGTGGCAGTGCCAGTGAACTTCACAAGCGCCTAGAGGACGACGGTCATAAGTGCACAAGCATACAAGGTGGTCTCTCCCACGAACAGCGTGATCACGTGATTAAAGAATTTCGAGCGGGAGAAACAAAGATTCTGATTGCTACAGATGTCCTTGCTCGTGGTTTTGATCAAGCCCAGGTATGCTGCATTGTGTTACAGAAGTGCACCTCGATGTCAGTTAGCTGTTGTGTGCTAGGTGAGTTTTTTGTGTATGTACATATAAATAAATAAATAAATAAATATATATATATATATATATATATATATATATATATATATGCTTACATACATACATGCACATCTGCGGTTTTTTTCCTTTTTTCCTTTTTTTTTTTGTTTCTTTTTGGTGAGTTTATTTCCTGCATCTGTTGCACCTCTTTTTCCGCATATTTTACAGTCACTCTATTTAACTCTTATTATAATTTCTTTGCTAAATTAGCATTTCCTTACTATCACTTGTCTATTATTTCCTTGTTTCATCTGTTGTTTTTTCCAGGTCACTCTGGTTGTCAACTATGACCTTCCCGTGAAAAATAATCCAAATAGAAATGCTTACGCGGAACCTGATTTTGAGACATATTTGCATCGGATTGGACGGAGTGGAAGGTTTGGCCGCAAAGGTACACGGTCTTGGAAACCATGGCCATAGCTTGCCCTTATTTTGGTCTGCTTTAGGACATCCCGAAGTTTCTCTATCTTATGTAGGATGCATCGTTGTATCACTGAGATTATCGTAGATAATATCATCTGCCTTCCTATGCGCTGTACTGTGATGGATTGATCAGGTTGAGCATCTCAACTAGTTATTGTCTGATACGAGGAATGTGTTTATCTGGACAGGTGCTGCTTTCAACCTGCTGGTCACATCAGAAGACAAAGCGAACATGCGAAAAATCGAGAAGTACTTTGAACGAATGGTTCCAGAGGTAGCGCACTTGATTTCTTGTGCATATTGTAATGCTTTATTATCAACTGGAGCTAGTGTTGCTGCTTTCGTTTTTCAATCTTGTTACAAATAATGTAAGTACCAAATGTAGTAGCGTAAGTGATGACAAGTACTGTCTGGCATGAGCGATATATGCTGTTGGACATGTGGATCAACACTTCATATTATTTAAGGCTTTAATTGCCTAGAAATGTAATAGCAGTTGTTTATCAAGTATTGATCTGCTATCCTTCGCTTGTACAGGTTTCTTGGGACAATGATGATGGTATTGAACAAGTATTGAAGAATGCTGGCCTTGCTTGATTTTCTTACATCCGTTCAATGGCTCGAATGGTGGCTATTCTTTTTCTGTTTCAACGAGGATACTTATTGCACAAGAACCACCTCTTCAAGTTTGAGGTTCGTCTATATTGGGTACAGAGGGAGTCAGATGCCACTATTTTGCATTTTGATTCTAGCAACGGATGTTGTACCTCTCTAACATCTTCTGCGAACATGCTTGCAGCTATTCTGTGGTATACACTGCATATCGAAGTCCAACTTAAAAAATTTCGATTTAGGACACGTACTGTAATTGCATGCAAGCTGGTGCTTGTGAAGCTAGCGATTTTGATTCATGATTTGCAATCAAAATGTTGAAAGCGTAGCAGGAATCCTGCTTTCGAGCTTAATTTCATGCTCTTATGACTTAGAAACGGAGTCGGTTTGTTCTCTTTAGGAGAACAGTTTCCAGGTTGGCATTTCCAAAGCAGACTAGTGTAACGTTAGAAAGCTATACCACAGTCCATTCAGGATCTTGCTGGTCCCGGCGTGTATGTAGGCGTAGGCAGTGCCACCTGAGAACTAAGTTTGTTGAAGGCCATTTATGTACCTTGAGTGCCCGAGTGGATATGTATTTACAAAACTGGATTCCACTGAGTTAGATTGTGTCCAAGTTTTGATACCGAATCATGTGACCCACTTTGGTTCAAGATGATTCTTAGTTATATCAAGTATGATACAACTCCATAAAATACAAGATTGGGCTCCTAACCTTGCCCTGTAGCTGTACAGTACTGCAATGAGCAAAACATTTGGAAACAGATTGTCCTTTGTTATCAGGGGCCTGTACCTGCAAATCGTAGCAGCCGAAGTGTCTTCTTGCAAGTTGTGCTTCACCCAAACCGATTGGCTACCTGGTCAAAGCGGGGAACTTGGACCACATCTCCCCATGAAGCCATGGTGAGCGGAGTGGAGATGATCTTCTGTGCGACTCCGGAGACATCTGCCAGTGTCAATGACCGGACCCCTTGGATGAACTCAGCCAAGGGCTTGCGGTTGCCGTAGGTGAGGATCTGCCTTCCAATGTCCTCGGTAACGACCACTCGTGACTCTAGGTTCATCAGCACGGCCGAGATCGTGGTGTTCTTTGCGCGCTGGAGCTCAGCGTCCGTCACTTCTCCAGGCGTGGCCACTGCAATGAACTCCTTTGTTGCTAGATCCACCAGGTATGGCACGAAATCCGATCCCGAAGTGGCATGTATACTGAAAATTCCCGTGTTGTTGTAAATGCTGTTGAAGGCTGTGAACGATTGCACCTGTTCATACTTGTTCAAAACTCGGGAGTACAGGCGGGAGTACATGCCCTTGCCCGGTCCTCCAGCCGAGAATGACCCGCCCCCGCCCAACAGCGTCTGCAACACCGTCACTGCAAACGAGTCCTTCTCGTTCCGCCACCCGCCAGGGACTTCGAATGCCAACGCGATGTGAGTTTTGGGTGAATCGGCCGCTTGTCGCCAGTCTCCGCCCACGTACTCTGTGGCCGGGGGCGTGGGGGGTCCCCCTCCTCCCAGATCCGACAGCAACGGCTCCGCAACCTGCAGCAGCTCGTCGTGGTCGCATCCCGAAGCTGCCAGCACAATCCGCCCCGCTGTGTAATTGCGTGACACGAAGTCCTGCAGCACTTCGCCATTCAGCTTGTGGAGGGAGGCTTCAGGTGCCAGCAGCGGCTGGCCCAAGGCGCCGGCGTACCCAGCGGAGTGCAAGGCCTCCAGCAAGATACTCTGTGGATTGTTGGCAATCTCCCCGATCTCTGCCTTGACTCGGACGAGCTGTTCGTGCACTTCCCAGTCATAATACATTGAGTTTCGAACGCAGTCCACCAGAAGCTCCACCATCTCCGGCATGAACGTTTTGATGGAGTCGGCCGTGTATGCCATCTGCTCTCTAGAAGCGTTGGCCATGATGTTCCCCCCGATGGCCTCCACTTCGCGCACCAGACGGAAATGGGACCGGTTGCTCGTGCTCTTGAACGCCATCCTCTCCAGCAAGTGCGACACCCCGTTGACGGTTGGCGACTCATGGATCGATCCGCTGTCGATGTATATCCCGACAATCGACGTTGGGCCCGGGAGTTTTCGGATGCGACACGAACTCCGTTCTTGAGCTTGGTGATCTTGGTCTCGCCTGGTCTCATGTCACTGGATAAATGGGGCGGCAGGTGCACCCCATGCATGGGCTCATAGAGCGCCGGCACGTTGGATGGCTCGTCTCCGGCCAGCCATGCCAGGATCCCTGACGGCTGGGGTAGAGGATGAGTCGGCACTGCTTGTCTCAACATCGGTGATGAGTGCAGCCAGCGAGGCCGCTCACACACCCTGCTCATCACTAGAGGATCTGACGGTGCTGCTCGTTGCCATCTGTGAAGACCACGAGCCTGTTGTGTGAGCCTCACCACAGTTTGGGGTAAAGAATACGCCGGTTCAGCTGCCTTCAACGCCGGAGACAAGTCATGTCCTCGAGCCTTTTGCGTGGTGAGCCCACTCCACAGCCTGCTCGCCATGGTCTGGCTTCGACTTCTCGCCGCTTGCCACATTGTACTTCTTCTGCATCCGTTCAGAAACTCGCATCATTTTTTTCCTCACCAGTTGACTTATTGATAGATTAATCTTCTTCTGGTCAGTCTAAAATTTTGAGTTACATGTCTAAAGAGAGGAAGGACCGATTTTTTCCTTAGAGAAGCACGACGTCAACGTCTGTTCAGAAATAGGACCTTTGAAGTAGTCCCAAACTGAACCATCGTGATATGTGCTCTATGTTGATACAAAGTACTATTCTTGAGCATTGTTAGGGACTCAACTTTCCAGTTGTCAACTCCAAACAAGGAAAGAGTTAATGTCATGTTCGTGGGGTTGTGGCACGAGCAATGTAATGTGCAAACAATCCCGTGCATTGTGCATATCACATCTCCCAGTTCTTCTGCGTACTCTCATTCTTAGTGCAGTCCTCATGTGATGTCTCTCCTCTGTGTCAACATTGTCCTCTAGTGTGACTTCAACAAGTCACATGGTGTTTGCATTCATGAGAACGACGTGGTGTCCTTTCCTTTGTTCGGCACTCAGCAATTCCCTTTCTGTTTTGAAACCCCTGATGTTCTCAATGTCCAATTCAATGTGCAGAAAAGCATGACGTGATTGAGACACTCACCAAAAGAGACATGTATGTATATATAGTCTTATCTCAAATGCCATGTTACCCTCATGGTCTTACCCTCCTAGTTTTATCATGTTATCTTTGTGGGTTCTCAAGGTCTTAACATGTTACCCTCGTGATCTTAACATGTTAGTTTAACAATTAATTGTACACTAAGGGTGGCACCCAAAAGGGAGAGTTTGTTTTCTAAGTGGGGCTCCACAAGGAATATATTTATTTCAAATTGGGTGTTTTGTGAGTTGTACGGTATTGCCACTTTGTCATTACATGAATAATAAATTTTATACAATTTGTTCTTATTTTTGTTAAAGATCTCATTACAAACTCGACATTTTGAATCTTACTGAGCTTCACTAAGCTTCACATGAATGAGACTTTAATCTGATTTGATAGGTTTATGCCTCAAATGTATAATGTCTCCGCATAAGAATATGAAGGTCAATTGTATGTATTATTGTTCAAAACAAACACTCTTAACATGAGAACTTCAAGAATGATCTATAAATATCACGAATTCAACGAAATGAGCTACAAGGATTCAAGCATGTCAAAGTTTCAAACTACCCCTACAATACATTTTAGTTCATGTAAAGTGGCCTTTAGTATACAACTACAATCTCTACTTTGAAAATTCAAAATTTGATCCTACTACCTTTAAAAACCATATAGTTAAATATCTTGTCCAATAAGATTTTGAGAGTCAAATAATAAAAATTGTGCTCATGGATGTTATTAGGTTTACATATTTGTAAATGATTGTGTCACATAGATTTTGGAGGAATATAGTTAACATCGGCCACTCATGGCTATTACTTCACAGTTTAACCCACATATTAAATTGCTGTAATTTTCTTAAAATTGCAGTTAATCATCAAAAGAATGAAGACAATTTTGAATAAACCAAATTTGTATATCGTTTAGAGAATGCAAACAATCCCAAATAATTTAAATCTTGTTGGTATTTTTTATTTGGAGCACATTCTTTTTGTACATGTTTGGAATACAAGTACCAATTTTATAATTCGGAGGTCCACAAACACATTCAACCCATTCAAGCAACGTGGCTATAAAGGTTCCAACTTGAATAGTACTTTGTTATTGAATTTGGAAGCTTATTCAATATAACCTAATTTTTTTCTTCTTTTAAGCGAGTTGTAGTTATTAATCAATTCCGACTCAATCTATCAATCTTTCATTGCTACTAAGAATCTTTAAGATATCATAAATCATACCTTAAACATTCATCATATTGACATGCCTAATCTTTCATCGTAAAAAATTATGCATGAATAGGAATTCTTTGCTTAGTTAGAACATTGATTATATAACTCACTTGAACATGTGTTGTGTGCATTGATTAACAGATACGCAAGTCGCAACTCCGTCAAAATTTGAATTTAGGTTAAATAAAACGCCATTCGAATTTCTTCAAAGAATTGCTACAACCACCATATATTTCTTAATTGCTCTCTAGCACCAGTTGTGATCATGGTCCATATCACATGCCATTTTTCGTTCATGGTTCCATTGCAGAGTGACATAGTGTTCTAATTTTCCCACAAAATATATTATGATGATTCATTCCATTAAAGAATCTCCTTTTTTCTATTTCGAAATCACATTTTGGATAAAAAGAAAACAAGAAACGACTTGGTGTAATTTAAGATTCATTGCAAATTACTTTTAAAAAAAACATTTCCATGAAAAGCTCAACCCTAATGACACCGAGCATGGAAAAGATAAGATCATGTTAAGTTTCAGAAAGTCAATGGCCTTTTCACAATGTCGGAGTATTCAAACCAACCCATGAATAGCAACCGCTCGCAACTGCTCTGACCCGCGATTTCCATGCCTCAGCCCGCGCCGGACCCGCCCGAGTCGGACCTGTCCTTTCGTCCCTACCTTCACGAGACCTACCTCCCTCCCGCCTTGACTCTAGCTCCCTACAACTCAATCTCCGACCTATCACTCCGAGGCCCACCTACCCTCTACATGACGTCACTACCTCGATTCCACTCCGCAATTAGTGACCTAATTAGTGACTACAGTGAAAATTCCTGCCTAGCGCGATTATCGAAGATGAGAGCAGCCTTAATTATTGGCTGCATTAATGACATCTGAAGTGCGAATAGTGACTTTTTCGTGGTCCCTTGAGTAACTAAGGAGACACCCCGGGGCTGAAGATTCCGGTTAGTGACTAGAGTTAGTGACGTTCGAGTGATCAGGGGACCTGATTAGTGACCCTGCCATTATAAGTAAATTGAAGATTCCGAAAGAGATAATGAGTTTTGCCGCTGCCGGGCTGGTCCAGGTTGACGACGGCCAATTTCCATCGAAGCTCAGGCGCTTCGATCGTCTATTGACGAACTTCAAAACTTCCATCCTTTCTCGCAAGGGGTTCTTGCCTTCCAGAAGTCTCCAAATTCAAGAACAACAAACCTGCTGGGATGCAATTACACCTCGAACTCATCTGTTTCTTCCATTCCAGGTGCGAATTCCTGATACTTCGTTCGGGGTCTTGGCCTTGAGTTCTATTAGATTGCCAACTCACTCCGTTGATCATTTTCAGCGCAACCGAGTCTGCCGGCGCCAAAGCGCGGGAGGTTTTAGAGGTTTTTTGAAATCCGTTTTGCGTTCTTGATTTTGGATCTCAAATTTTGTTGTGACAGTAAAAAGAATGGTAGGAGTGAATGGCTCCCTCATGGATCGGAAGTTAATTGTTGTGTGAGAGTGAGTGGATATGATATGAACTCATTTTTGTAATTTTTAGTTTTCTTGTTCTTGTTGTTGTTCTTGTGTATAGGGATATGAGGTATGGATTCCACCATTTTGCTATTATTATTGTTCTTTTGTTGAGGAGAGGAGTCAGTTCTTGCTGCTACAGAAGAGTCGGTATGAGTGAATGCGTGAATCCCGGATGACTGATTAATCTCCGGCAATTTGAATGGTTGTATCAGGGTTCAGGGTTTACGACTGGGGAGATTCGGCATTGTTGGAATATGAAGTAGAACGAGAACCTTTTTTGGTTTTTTTTTTTTTTTTTTTTGGTTTTGTTTTTGGAATGGGACTTGTAGAACGATGAAACGAGGGAAAATGCGGTTGAGGAATGCCACTGTACCTGCAGTTTCTAGCTTTATGGTCATCTTTGGCTCGGCTCTTCTTTCGTTGGCCATTCTTTCCTTCATCTCAGCCAGGGTACTTGACAACGAAAATTTGAGTTCCAACACCAACCTGTTTCCGTCTGCTCTGTTTCCTAAGCCTCCTCCTTCCAAAGTGCACACTGTCAAGCTCACTCCTGCTGCGGTGAGACACTACTGAAAAATAAACCATGAGGTTGAAAACAACAGGGGTTGTGAATTGTGTTGGATTATTAATGCCTGAAGAACCAAAAAACCTATGTTGAGCCTCATGTTTTTTTTAACAGTTTTGAGTATTGGTTCTATGAGGACTTTCTTTTGTTCAAATTCGTTTTTCTTTTACTAATATATGCACTGATTCTTGTGTTATAAAATTTGTTCCCATCTGAATTTTAGTATATGGTCGATTGAAAAGGAACGGTAGGGGATTAGGATTAAGATAAGGTTTGAGTGACGGTGTCCTTTGCAAATTGAATTCATAGCGTTTTGTTGGCTTGCTTTGAGCAGAAGCTAGCTGCATATGCTGCTCATTACGCGAATCAAACAATTGACCCTGTGGAGGAGTTGCGTACCCTGCAAACTGTGCCGGTAAGCTATAAACAATTCCATGTTTTACAAAATATCAATTCTGCTGTTGACTATCAATGTACTATGAAACCGGAGTATTATTTTACTTGAATTTTTTTTTAGGTTATCTTGATTCCTACTTTACCCCCGGAGTGAAACTAATCACGAACAGAGTATTTTTTTGACAACAATGACACAGTAACGGCATCACTCAACCTATATTATTATTTTTGTGTTGCACTTGTTGATGTGCTGAAAGTCGGTGGGGTTTTTCTTTCATTTCTTTTCATCACGTGGTGTGTGGTCTGTTTTCAACGCAAATGAAAAGTCAATCCCGTATTTTCCGTTCAACTGGAAAGTCCTGGACTTGACAAAATCAATTGGATTTGAAACAGTAGCGAGTCAAGTGGACCAAATGAAAGTAGAATTTATGTTGTCTTATCTCTTTTATATCAATCCTTAGGAACCAATGCTCAGGTGAGAACTTATATATTCTGGAGAATGTGATAATTACGAGTACAATTTGATCATTAGAAAATGCAATCTTATCTTAGGTCCAGATATGCAGAAATTGTGACTGGAAACCTGCAGCCGTATATTCCTGAAGATTCTGAGTGAACAAGATTTACTATTCACGAACTGTTTGTTTCTGCTTTTCGAGTCGGTCCCTTGTTCTCAGTTCACAATTATTTAATTACTTAATTAATTAACCAATGACTGTTGGTTTTTCTTATGACGCAGGCGTTGTGGGATGTAGAAAAACCTTTCCTATGGGAGGCAGAAAATGCGGAATGGTATTATGGATGTAGTGATCCCAGTCGTTCCTTTCCATGTAAGTGCCTGAGCCATATGCCCAGACCAGCAGGTGAAATTACTTTGTTTCTGCTCTTAATGTTGTTAGGTAGTTTAACTCTTAAAAGACCAAAGATCTATGGTTTAAAATGTCAAATTTAAATGATCGTATTGTGAAAATCATATTTAGATTTGATTAGAATCATTACGAATGTTGTTTGATTCATCACACAATTTGATCATTAGATTTGACTAGGATCATTGCATATGTTGATAAAAAATCGAATAAATTGACACTAAAGTGCATAAAGTGCCTACTCATCACTAAAAAAATAAAAATGACATTTGGGCTTCTTGGTACTTTGGGGGACTAAGATTATATTGTACACCAAGATGTGCAATTGTTTTAGTCCATACTAAGTTTAAGAATCTTTAAAGTTTTTGTTGATATAGTTTGTGATATTTTTTACTTGAAATTGAATGGTATAGTAGAAGTTTATTCTTGATGCATTTGAGAATTCATTAAAAGAAATTGTAAAATTGAGTGTAGGCCACAATGATTGTTCTTTTTTGTGTAGTATTTGCTCATATTTTATGTTGATTATTGACATGTTAATCGCCTTGTTTGTCTTAATTACAACTTGTTTATTGGAATTTTTTATCACACTATGATTGGTGATTGTGTGGTGAGCAGCTTTGCCTTCTGCGGAATCAAATGGCTATTTGTATATTGCAGCTAGTGGTGGGTTGAACCAACAGCGCACTGGGGTAATTGTTCTATGTTCCTTGATGTCTTTTATGCATACTATGTGTGATAACTAGGACAAATATTATATGGGGTTGTGTGTAATTTGTACGTGTACAAGTTCTACATTCTTATAGTCCCTATTTTTTCTTATAACTTTTTTTGCAAAATTTGCAGCAATTTCATTGTAACTCGGTTGGGACATGCAGATCACTGATGCAGTTGTAGTTGCCAAGCTTTTGAATGCTACACTTGTGGTTCCTCAACTTGATCATAAATCGTATTGGAAGGATCAAAGGTTTGGTTTCTCTACTTGCCAACAAGTGTTTTAAGTTGAGCTCAAGGGGTCATTGAATCCAATCTAAAGGTTGCTTGACATGAAATAGGTGAATTCATGAAATCACTCTCAAAGGCTTTACTTGGAGTTTAAATCATTTCATGAAATTTATTTTTTATTGGGATGAATTTATATTGTAATGCTCTAAAAGACAATCCCTTCAAGGAAGAGAAATAGGGTTGACCAAATGAAAACCCAATTCACTTCCCCGAGACCATGTGAGAGCTCTCTTCCTTCTTGGGTCTGAGTTACTAGTTCCTATTAGTTGGCTTTGATTGTTGCTATTATTCATCTTCTTGTTTTATATCAAGTGCTTTGGCTTATGTTTTTTTTTCTTGTGCTTGTGCATTTCCCAGCAACTTTAGCGACATTTTTGATGTGGATTGGTTCATAGCTTGTGTGGCCAAAGATGTGCAAGTCATTAAGGAACCTGTGAAGGTCCTTATGGGGAAATCAGTGTATACGAGGGGGGTCCCTCGGAAGGCCAAGCCGGACTATTATTTGGCAAGAATCTTCCCAATATTGCAGAAACGAAAGGTGATTAATTAATCTTTCAAGGATCAAGGACTCATGGTCTTAAAAAAATTACAAATTGCATTGTGAAAATCATAATTCATGTAGGATTATACTTTATATCACTTGAATTAGTGGAGACCATTGCATATATTTTTGTAAAAATAAAAAATAAAATGAAATGGGAGCTATTCACAATTGTTTGAAGAAAACATGAGGTCCAAATTGCCTTAGAACTTCATCTTAATTGCTAATGCTCAACTCTTTGTTTTTGTTGGCAGGCAATTCGATTGAATCGATTTGACTATCGGTTAGCAAACAAGCTTGACACAGATTGGCAAAAACTAAGGTGCAGGACCAACTACAAGGTAAAATAATAACCACAATTTCATATTCTAAATGTTGTGTTGTAGGGTGGAGGATTCTAAAACCATTAGTGACCTCAACTCATCCATTTGTACACTAAATGTAAGCACAACTTGACTACAATGTCTATGACCATTGATTTTTGAATGGAAATGGGATCGCATACTATTCCTTCACTAGTAGTTTACAACCTTCAACTTTGAACGATTGCATAAGAAATCATTATTCATAAATTAGGCCCATCTTCATATTATGATTTGGAAATCTTCCCATTAGAAGGAAATTGAGCCTAGCATTGGGTTGCTTCTCAACTTTGGGCTCTTTCGCTATGTCAAGTCTTCAAGATGATGACAAAGGGCACTTTTAATGACACACTGGTGATGATGCACTTTTCCTTGAGAAAACATCGAATTGAATGCACTTATTGTTGTGACATAACATTTATCCCTTCAAACATAATGTCAATGGGTGATTAGCATTTGAAAATTGCCCTCAAAAGATTGCACTTGTAGATTCATTCATTATTAGACAACAAGACATGTTTCACTCTTATATGACATGATGCACTTTTGAAATTGCAAGAACACTAGGAAGTCTCAATTCAAAATCATAGTCCTTGTGGGAGATTGTGCTACTATGCAGTGATAGTGTACACATCAAAAATTTGAATGTAGGACAATGATACATAGTTATTACAAATATGGTGGCTTAAACATGGTGATTTACTTTAATCAATTAAACAAAATGATTTCAAGAAGTTTGGCTCTTAAAGAGCCGAAAGTAATCCCTCACACCTTTAAAGCGGCTTCTTTCGTTAAAATGCTTGATGTATCACGAATAGCAATGTTGTTGATGGAATTTAATTGTTTTATTTGAAGCACAAGATTTGACGTGGCTTTGGCTCAGGCATTGCGATTCACAAGTTCCATTCAAGAGATGGGTCAAACTTTGTTGGACCGAATGAGAGCTCATAGTGGTGGTCGTTTCATTGCCTTGCATTTAAGGTGAGCCATGAATGAATCAATGAATTTCAACTTTCTTATGTTCAAGTTTCCATATCGTATGTAAAATTTTTCTTTTTCAAGTTATTATTATTATTATTATTTTAATGAATACATGCAATGTGCTTCACTGATTTTGGTGATGTAAAATTTGGTCCCATTTGAATAATATCTTTCTTGATATGATCAATTGAATTTTTTGCTTTAAAAACCATGCATGGGTTAAGAAGATGGAATGTATGGAAAATGATGCATGTTAGGTACGAATCGGACATGTTAGCATTTTCAGGATGCTACTATGGAGGAGGTTTGAAGGAGGTTGAAGAATTGGATTTACTACGCAAACGTTGGAAGACCATTCATGTATGTAATGAGATTTCTATAATATCAAAGCACAATCATTCCTATGGTTTTGATTGTAATCACTTGAGTTGCTTTGGTTTTCTTGTTCCTCTTAATTTTTGGCATAAGATTTCTGATAATTTTTTTTCATATCTAAGGCCCAAAAGAGTGTCAATACCATTAATGAGAATCATGAAGCAAAAGAAAAACTTACATGAGCACAACTACAAACTTAAATGACAAAGATTGACAAGTAAGATTTGGAAGTTGGAGTGCATAATGTTTTAAGTGTAATCCCATCCTTTTAAAATAAATACAAAATTCTATTTAACTTCTTGTGTTGAATTAGAATATGGCATACTATTAAAACACATACAATTTTAGAACATTCTAAAAATCATAATAACCTAATCATGATGCCTTAAAATCTTGCACAAGAACTTATTGAATTTTGAGAATTTACACCATTGCAACATTAGAACTCTTGTTAGTATTAAATCATTTACTAGTACAATTTTGAACCCTTGTAACTTTTGCATTTCGTGTTCAAATAATGCTTTCTTTGATGCATTGAAATCCTCTTTGATTTTTTAAAAAGAATATTTATAGATTTAACCAGTAACGTGATTATATATTGATTTTAAGAATGTATATGAACTCAACATTATGGTATTAAATCATTTACCAATAGAACTTTGAACCTTAATAACTTTTGCATTTGTTATCCAAATAATTCATTCTTTGGTGCATTGAAATGCTTTTTTACTTGGTTTTTGGTTTTGGGGACAGCATCATGATCCTGAGAGATCTCGCAGGCATGGCAAGTGCCCACTGACGCCGAAGGAAGTGGGCCTCATGCTTCGGGGTCTGGGATATGGAAATGACACATTCTTGTATGTGGCTTCTGGGGAGGTTTACAATGGGGAAGAATCCCTGGCGCCTTTGAAAACTTTGTTTCCGAATTACTTCACCAAGGAGACGCTCACCCAAGAGAGCGAACTGCGGCCCTTCCGAGATTTTTCCTCCCGCATGGCTGCTGTGGATTACTTTGTGTGCTCCCAGAGTGATGTTTTTGTGACCAACAACAATGGCAACATGGCGAGGATTCTTGCAGGTGACAGGTACTTAAATTTAAAAAAGAAAAGATGTAACCTCCTTCTTCAAACTCTTTTGTAGATTCAATGTTTTAAGGCAACCGCTCAGGTAACATTTTTAGATGTTTTCGTTAGCAAAAGCAAAGAATGCACTTAAGTATGCATTTTTTGGATACCATTTGCAAAAGTTACAGGAATTGAAAGTTTTGGTATATACAGTTTGTGAACGTTGCATTTAGGTTGGTGCTCTGATGACCTTATGCTTGTCATTATTTATTATCTTTATTCCAAGTGGAGAGAGACCCAACAAAGTTTACGTGCTAATATAAGTAACAGAAGCATGATTTAGGTTCATA
>CAXARX010000670.1:0-21396 GCA_963971425.1 Bryoerythrophyllum caledonicum | reverse complement strand
GCCGACCGTCCGCCGAGGCCGTCCGCCACTCGCGGACGGCATAAAAGGCGGACGGCCGACCTTTCTCCCACACTCTAGTGGGCGAGCTGGTCGCTTTGGCATATTCTGCCGAATCGCTTGCGCCCCCTCGAGTGGTGGGATATTTAATATTTTTTAATTCGTTTAACCCCTTAACGACCAGGATCTCCTTCGGGTGGATTCCTTGATTTTGGGGCAGGTTCGTAAAACTCGATAAGCACTCAATTTTCTCTGAAATTTTTATTCTACATTGCCTTTGATAAGAGCTTCGTGGGCATATTTTTATTTTATTTTTTTGGATTTCTGGTTTGAAAGTTAGTATCACTTATAGTTTTTGAGGGAAATTGTCAAGGAACTTTAGGGGTTAATTCCCATTCATTCATTTAATTGTTTGTTCTAGTTAGGGAAGATGCCAAGGTCCAACCGGCCCGTTGCTCCAAAGGGCAAAGCGCCCGAGATGGATTGGGACGCAACGGACGATCCAGATGTTGTTGGGGAGTTCGGATGGCAGGACGAGGAAGAGAGGTTGTGGACTTGCACCATGTGCAAGAGGTACGTGAAGATGAAGCACCTCATGAAGTTATGGCCGAGGGCACAAGCGAGGATATCAGGGCCGCAGCGCGAAGGTCTAGCGAGCAATTGTCTGAGCGACCATTTCCGCCATCGATATCATGAGGTCACTGCTGCAGTGGGTGTGCGTAACTCGAGGCCGGAGATCATGTTGTATTCGAACATGGCGATGGTTTGGGCGGAAATCGTCCTACACAAGGATGTGGACTGGCGCATCGTGGCGGGCCGCAATGTCAGCCTGATGGATCGAACTGCCCATTTTATACCAACCACCTGGAATCAACCGAGTGATTGTTGGCCACGTTGGTCAAACTGAAGATCCGGGGACAATCCCGATGCCCACCAACAACAACAGACACCTCCAGAAGAATACGGGGGACATAACTACAACGACTACAACCGTGGCAATGATATGGGTTCCACGCCTGTAACATTTGGTGGGGGGAGTGGCAGCCATTACTACGAAGGCGGCCAATGTGGTACAGGGACCAACACCCCTCAGAGCTATACGCGAACGCATCCAAGGGATACGTACGAGTCTGGTCGTAATTCCCCCAGAAAAGAGGAAGAACACGACACTCCAAACCCTGGACACGTCTATTACGACGTTTATGGCCATCCTTTCGATGGATATGGCCGGAGATTAGATGGAAGAGACAACACACCTCCATCAACGTTTCCACCTCGTCAGAACGAAGATGCCGAGTTTGAAGGACAAATGCATGAAGCCACAATACAAAGCCAGAACGAGTACATCCGCAAGCTCGAAGATGAATCTCGCTACATGAACAGGCAATACAATAACTTGTATGATGTTTATTCAAGCGGGCCGTACTCAAGTGGCGCTGGGCCAAGTCATAGACGTGATACTGACTCAGATTCCGATTAATCATACATGGTCTTTGTGTAATGTAATCCATGTGGATAATGTCTTCATGTGAGAACAATGTTGACAATTTTGTACATTTAGAAGGTCATTTTTTAAGATCTTCTAATCCATGTTTATTAAATATTTCTACGTTGCGGCCATGTCAATGTGGATGATGAATGTACAATGCATGCTACATGTTTCCAAATGAGTTTTATTGATAATTTTTTAGTATAAGTGGATGTGTGGAATGAGAAATTTTTATACATTCCAACTTTTCATTCACCTCATAAAAGTTAAAGAGTATTTCATATCATTACATGTTAAATAATTTTTTTTTTCAACCTGTACCTCTAAAGTTCCTTGACTATTTCTGACCTAGAAGTTAAAGCAAGAAGAGAAACGCCGCTCCGCAAAGGGGCTGGCGTGAATAAAGAATCTGTTCGTTCCATCAGTAAGACCATGCCCACCAGACACCCTGTCAAGGAGGGCTTGGTTTCTTTTCCATTTTCCATTGGTGTAGTAGAATGGACATGGCATGTTGAATGGCAACAGTGTTAATAATATTGAAAGTGTGTGAAATTGTTGCGATGGAGATTTTAAAGGTATCTCAAAAGGATATTTATAGATGGGATAAAGGTGGTGGCACGAGCATCGGCAATGATTACAATAAGCGGGTCCATTTTCCATCCGAGGGCAACGATGTCATTAATAAGGGGTTGTTGGGTTGGTATTCATTTATTTTGTTTTCAATTGTTTCCGGGGAGAATCTATCATTACAATATGTGAATTCGATAAATTGAACGGTATACTCTTGGTTAATGTGGTCGATGGTGGGTCATTGTATGGTAGGCCCCGAATGCAAAGTATGTCGGCTTTGAGTCTAGCGTTACAAAGACAGCGCTATGTTGCGCATGTATATGGGACTCGGGAGTAGCTAAGGGGGGACCGTATTTCCTTGTGGGTTGTAACTTGTTATTAAAGGTGCCGGCATTCATGAGGATAAATCATCGTGATTTGTTATGGGAGGTAAATAGTTTTCGAATTTCTCATACTGCTTTGTTATGTCTTGTGACAATTAAGGAGTGTATGTGATGGTTTTGGCATTTTTGGTAGAACATGGAGTGATTTATCGGCGTCTGAGAAAGTGCATATGGGGCATGTTACATATGGGAATTTTTCTATTCCAAATAAGAGTTGTTTTCGGGCGTTTCCCAAATATCGACTATTACGGAAATTGATGATGCATGTTATTTGTGAGTTTGGGATGATGGAATTTTTCGAAGAATTCGTAGAGAGTTCATAGTCTATTTTGTTGTTGCGAACCCATTATTCTATATTAGGGAAGTTTTATTTGATTGCGTCAAGGTTGTTATAGAGGTCTTGTGTCTTGAGATATTTGTTCAAGAATAAAACCGGAACCTTAATGGGGGTATCCTCTTTAGGAGGCCAATATACTTTTTGGAAGTGGTATGGGGTAGCATGTGGATGTTCGTACAAGTCTTTGGCATTTTCATGCGTTTTTTTGAGGACCTCTTTCCCAAGTTCTATAGATGCAAGTTCGTTTCCATCGATATTTGCTTGAGCAGAACTTTGTGAAGGATTGTTATATGTGTTTAGTTTTGTAACATGTGGATCAATGACATTAAAATGGTTTGGTCGAGATGGCTATTGTAGAGGATAGGGTTTGTTATTTGGATGTTTAGTAGATAAAGTGCATTGATACAGCCAGTGAATATGGGTGCGGGTTAGTTGTTGTACTCTGTTGTGATGATTTGTCATGTTTTGTGTATGGGCATAAGTTATGCTCTAAGGATATTTTAGTGTGTGGAAATTACTCTATAGAGTACACGAAATGGTATACCAAATACATTATACAATATCAATGAATACAACAAAATCTTCCTATAAGCATTTTTGCTATTCATATTTGAATGCCTCTACAATTTAATGTATGCATGTTTGTATTAATGATTGCATATACTTCATTGCTTTACATTGTTATGATTCTAGATGTCCGAGTAAATATGTCGTAGCAATCTACCTACGGAGTTAGGCATTGAACTTCCTTAAAATGCTTTATAAACACAGAGAAGAATGTGGTTTTTGGAAAACCTCCTACACAATTTATTTTTTCTACTAAATATAACCCTACTTAGAGAGCCGATATCCACTATTAATATAATGTGGCCAAATTACAATTTCCGCCACTGCGGATGAAAATAGTCAGAGGATGGAAAAGTAGTCCTTGGTTGAGAAAACAATCTCTGGACGAAAAACAGTCTTCAGAAGCTACGTGGGCCAGGCGCACAAGTATGTGCACACATGCGCACTTTAATGAAAATTGTCCGCGAATGACTATGGCAAAGTGTTAAGAATCATCACGAACACTATTAAGAAACACTTAACCCTTAAACGTCAGAGCCAGCCCGAGGGGCTTGGTTTCTACAGAATCTTCTCTGTAGCTCTTCCTGTACTCAACTTTTCACATATTTGATATCATTCTAATCACCTTCTTTTGATGCATTCACGAAGTGAAATTTTACAATTCAAATCACAATTTGTATGAGTGATTTGTGCTTTGAAAGGATTGTGGTAGGTAGGTTGATAACCTTTAGGAGGGTGCAAGCTCATCATTGATTGGTTTATTCATGATGCCCAAGTTCAAAAAGTGCACTATTCATTGATGTCCAAGTACAGAAGATGCCGTGATCCAATTTCGGGCTGCCTGCCCAGGCCATGAAATGTCGTTTAAGGGTTAACGTTTGTAACCCGCTCCTTCTCTACTCTTTCTGTTTATAAAAAGTAATTTTGAAATGAATGTTTTTCTTAATATTAAATAATATAGAGAATTCATTAAAGTGGTTGTTATAATGCGTTGCAAAACAAGCGCGAACCACTACCAAACTTCTATAGATGCAAATTAGCGGTTGGCGCTTGCTTCGAAACGCATTAGTCCAACCATTGTAATGTAGTTTAATATTATAATGAGGTTTTCAAAATTTCATCTGCAGTCTACTTTTCATCCGCTGCGAATGTTTTCATCCGCAGCAAACATTTAAACCGGACTCTGATTTTCCTCTGCCTGGTGATTTTTCATCCGCAGTTTTTTTTCCATCCGCTGCTTGTTTTAAATTCGTTGCGCTGTTTTTCATCCGCTGCGGAAATTTCCATCCGCTGCGGGATTTTTCTTCCGCCGCATAGAATTTCATCTACAGTGGATGAAACTGTTTTTTTGGCAGAATTAACATAAGAGCAACTTAATAACTTCCAAATTTTTTTATTTTTTTTCAATTCCGACTTCGGATTTGGGCTTTTTAGGTGCGTTTTCATCTGGTATGTAAGCAAAAAAATTGTTACAAAAGTTTTGAAAATTTGACATTTTGGAGTGTACTTAAAAATAACATTGTAGGGACTAAACTTTGGATGTAGATTATGGCTAGAGAATATGTTCATCACATTCGATCTCATGCATGTTTTTTGTGTGTTAGTGATGGTTGTGTTTTCAAATTTGTTATATATGGCGATATTCATTTACAAGACATGTAAGGTGTCTCGTTTGAAATCTCATTTGAAACAATAATATGATGACGGACACGGAAAGAATACAATTGGATGGAAGGGGACGTCGTCAAAGCGTGCATGAACCCTAAACATGCAAAGTTTGAATCAAACTTTTAACTTTTCTATGCATCTAATTCAGGTGTAAATATTTAGAAGAATGTATATGACAATGTCATGGAAAACCTTATGAGAAACGATGTATTTCACCGTTCCCTTGAAAAAACAAGTCTTCTCTTTATTGAAATTCTTAAAAATAGCATACGAACCCAAGTGAAAAATTTTCACACATTGTCACTCATTGTCGGGCGAGGTACCAAAAGATCTTATGAATTTTCACATAAAACCTACATATCTTTGTATTTCTTACATTTTATTTTCTCTACATTAATATGTGGTGTAAACCTTCTTATTGACCATTCGGATTAGTAATTCAAAACACATGAAGTTCACAAGAAAAAGAAGTTTGAATTGGCAAAGTTTGAACCTCCACTACTTCCATGGTTGTTTTGAATACACTACACCTGTCCTCTACCTCAAGAAATTGTTGTCTAAGGAACTACCATCATGTTTAAGGTAGTGGATTTAGACCTTGCCTAGTTCAAAATTTTGAGGCCAGGTAAAGTCAAAGTCTGCGGATCCACTAAACGCAGTGAAGACCCTAAACCATTTGCTTCACTTCACACACTATAATCTTTCAATATGTGCGGTCAAAGTTTCTGAAATTTTGTAAACATATTTTTTAATAAGTCTTAATTGAGTTCCAACGGTCACAACTAGAAATCAAACTTTTGGTTTCCTTCTATGGTCATTGCACTAGAATCCAACAACTTTGAAATGTTTCCGGATCATAACTGCCACGATATTTTTGGGGATATAGGAGACATGTTGTATGAGTAGGGAGTCGGGCATGAGGAGGCGTTTCAAATGGGGGTAATTCCTATAAATGCTAAATTGTATTCAAGAAACATAAAATGGTTGAGGTTATGTATGAATTTGTGCCATGGGCACTATGATCTATCCGAAAAGTTCGAACCCAAACTCATAAAATTTGATATACGTCTTCTCTACATAAAACCTAGAGATCATCATATTTTACACATTTTGCTTTTTCAACAACATGTACTGAACACATGAAAACCTTCCTAAACCTGGGTTTGGATTATCATTTGAAATCTTATTCAGTTTACTAAAAAATAAAACATGGAATGGCAATTTTTAAACTCCAGTATTCGCGCACTTGATTTGAATATGCTACAGTTCTTTTCTACCTCTAAAAATTGGTGTGTAGGGAAATCTCATCATAAGGTTGGATTAGGATATTTTGAGGTAATTTTAACAAAAATTCTGAAATACAAGAATTTTGAAATAGAACACATTGATAAGTTAAAAAATCGGAACTATGCCACAACCTAAACCATATAAAATTCAAAAAATGTCGCTCTTTGCACGGCTATATGAAATAAGGTTTTTTTACTTCTTGTGCCCAAATTATAAAGGCATGTAATACATATTAATCTAAGACTATTGCTATAGTCACTTCAAAATGTGCATGCTATCTAGTATAGTCTAATAATGCCGAAAGGAATAAAGTAAAACCTATGTATTACTAATAAGTTGACAGATAATGCTCATGAGGCGTGGGCCAATTGTATGTGTCGCTGAAGCGTGTAATGATATGAAACAATCCTCCAGCGCTTTCTCGGTTTTCGTTGCAGACTCTCTCCATGTACATATGAAATGTATCCGCACATTCTTGATTTGAGAATACTACGGAACTCCGAGATTCCCGTTGCAGATTCTCGTAGTCTATGGACATTGTCCGCCCGTTGATTCGTTGCGCTATTCGGGCCGTAGCGAACTCCTCCGAAGCCATTGATAACTTCGGAATCATTTGCACATCCGCATCTGGTTTGTGCAAGTACGCAACCCGCGGATCGACCCACCATCGCCTTCGCAGAGTCTCGGCCATGTCTTCACGCTTTGTGAACGTATAAAGAGACTGCATTGGTTCGTTAACCTTCGTGGTCATGCCCCAATCGCATACTCCAATATACACTCGCGATTCATCTGGAGGGAAGTGGAGGAGGATATTGTCCGGAGACAAGTCATTGTGGAGATTGTTGCTCTTGTGGACCTCGTTCATGATGCGCAACAACGCCCACGCAAGCGCGGTCCGTTTTTTGCGAAAATGAACCAACTGTTGAACTCGAATAATTTCATCATCGGGGAATCTCCCATAGTTCAAATGTGTGATGACATCGTCACCAAACTCGATATCCCGGTTCAACATCTCTCGAACTGTCCCGCCATTCCACCAATACGCATAGCCTTCGTACTTGTCCGGATGAATGGCCACAAAACGGATGACACCCGGATGTGGAATCCTCACCGCCATCGACTCATTCTGATGCTCAACTTTTGCCAAATCCGGCCGTGTCTCCGATTGGTTGGACAACTTGGCGGCAAATTCCCAGAATGGTTCAATGCCCGGAGCACCTTCAATGCGGACTTTGCGAATGGTGGCGTATCCACCTCTCCTGTTCGCATTGTCCATTCGTATAACCGCGGCTGTTGGCGGAATGGCAATGAGATGAGCTTTACGCAACAGGTCTTCTTGGTGCCCCTCTATCGAATTCCACCAACCCACAGAGCCACGCCGGTTTCGATTCTTGGCGAATGGCTTCATCTGGGCCACGAACAAATCCGCCTTCAACAGCACGTCGTTGAAAACTTCATCCGCCGCGCGATTGAACCTCCCAAACTTGGTCAACAAGTTCTTGGCATTCCAGAGTGAATCGTGCACTCTGGCATCCAAGAACTTCAAAAACCCGCGCTTCTGGGTCTCCGTATTCCACATCGGGGCTTGAAGCGCGTCCATCATGTGTTGCCGCATGTCTGTCCGGAACTTCTCGGGGCCTTCATCTCTATATCTGACGTACTTGCTCTCCAATGATCGAATAGAATTTTCCTCATAGAATCTGACGGTCAGTTCTATGAGGAAATTCTTGCAAGCCTCAGATTGAACGTCGTGGATTGGATGAAGCTTCACTCCGAAGTCCGCAACCTTCTGCTTCTTCTTGTCCTTCGGCATCTTCTTGACCTCGTCGCCGTTCGAAGTTTCAATAAAAAACTTTGTAGAAGAAGTTTTCAAAAAAACTTCAAGAAAAAAACTATATGGGAACAAGTTCTAAAAAAAACTATGAGAAAAAACTTCTTACAACAAGTTTTAAAAAAAAGTTCAAGAAAAAAACTAGTTTGGAACAAATTAAAAAAAAAAACCTATGAGAAAAATCTTCTAAGAGCAAGTTTTAAGAAAAACTTGAAGAGAAAAACTAGTTTGGAACAAGTTCTATAAAAAAACTATGAAAAAAGCATTTTACGAACAAGTTTTTAAAAAAACTTTGAAAAAACCGCAAAAACTCCCCCCCAAATGTGAATCACTTTCTCCCTCCCAAAGATGAGGAGCCAATGGATGGAAAAATGCCAGCCAAAGCCACTCCGCATCCACTCAAAAATATATTTCAATTTTCGAGAGGGGAAGGAAAAAGTGAGAGAGAGAGGTTGGCGGACGGCCTTTTATAGGGTGGCGGACGGCCATGAGGCCGACCGCCACCGCGGCCGTCCGATCGGACGGTGTGAGCCAAATAAACCACCCCCTAATGGGTGGCTTATCTTGAACACAAGACCCCAATGTGGGATACAGCCCTTTGTGCAATCAACACTCAAGACCACATGCATACCTCACACTTAGAGCACAACGGTTCATGATGTGTTTAATGCAATGTTTTACTTATCATAAGTGCATTAGGGGTGAATTATGTTTTTAATTATGGGCGGACTTTGAACCTCTTTATCTTTTGCATTATAGCTCCGTTTTTAATGTTTTTTGGCTTAAACAGGATCAACACCTTCTTGCTAACTTGATTAGACGATTATGCTTTGAGTCAGGACCCTTACACGACCTCTACAGACAGATAACAGCAGACAGACCCGAATTCAAGCCAACCTTTACTCAGCTGTAACTTGTTGAGTTGGAATCCAAATTGAACGATTTGACCACCCATATTGACTTATTTTTTGTGCTCTTGCCAATGGATTAATAAAAGTTTAGGTTAGGACCCCGGAGACCACCGAATTCAGACAGCCAGCCGCGACAGAACCCAAGATCCGCAGAAACTTTAGTTGATCATAACTCATTGAGTTTGACTCCGAATTGGGTGTTCTAAAGCTTATTCTTACTGAATTGGTGTGTTCTTCACGATGAGACCTCCCAAAACAGACCGCTGGACCAGAATTACCCTAGAATCAGCAGGCCAAGGCGACGGCAGACCACACCAACAACCAACTCACATACACCAACGACTTCACCATCATCACCATAACTTGAGGAAGATAAAATCAATCGACACATGCAAATAAGCAATGCCCGATAGTTCATGAATTGGTGCAATTGCAATAGGTTCCAATTTGATCAAATACCCAACTCTGGCCAAAATTGAGCATTGCTTCCGCACTGATTTCAACACCGGAAATTTGCAACAACCTAGGATCTTACATCACAACGTCCATCAAAAAGCATGGAATTTCGGAAGAATGAGAACTCCCTGGTTGCCTCTTGCCGAGGCACCCTCGCAGCCGCTGCGCCGGAGCTACTCTCCGTCTCGCGATCTGCAACTGATCTTGCGATCTCGCGATCGGCGCTCCAGCTCCTCCTCCGGATCTGGTGCTCTACTTGTTCCTCGTCCGCCCTTTCTCGCAGCAGCCCGGCGCTCTCCTCGCACAGCAGATCCGTACCCGATCGGAACCCAGCAGCCTTCCAGCACCAACACGCCGCTCCGGATCCTCAACCTCCAGGCCCTTCCCTTCTTCGTCGCACCCTACCGACTCGCAAACGTCTGCTCCAGCCCTCCGAACCCTCTCGCACTTACTGCCGAGACCAAGCACACCAGTCGCGAGCGCCCGCACAGCGTCACCTTGACTCCCTTCAACGGACACCACGAGACGACCACCTTCGGTACCGCCTCCACACAGAACTCCACACCGACAATCTTCGGCGCTCCACCAGGGCTCAGGCCGACCTCCAACAGAACCTCCGTACCGGACTCCACGATCACCAGGATCACATCCTCCAGCCGCAATCTCCAAGAGCCCACTTCCCACGATCCAGCACTCGCGGCTCCTTCGTCAACACAACAATCAACAGACTCTCCCGATTTCCAACCAGAAACCCTCAGTCTCCACACTCAAGTGCCCCGCGATCTCTCAACTCCCCAACAATCACTCTCGCTCACTGCTCGTGGCTTACGCTCCGCTCTCCCACACACTCTCACAGGCGGGGCTCTTCCCCTCCACACGTCTCCCTCGAGACCCAACGACCCAAAAAAAAAAAAGAGAGAGAGAAACGAAAACAATCCCTGTTCGCAGTCAACCCAGCACCCTCCAGCCCCAACGGCAGCCGCGCTCGCAACTCGCGCTGGAAGTCCAGCGTTTCTTCAGCAGATTCCGGGGAATATTCCCCGGGAAAACCCAAAATTCCCCCTCGCCAGCTCGGGGGAAGGAAGAAAACAAAAATAAAAAAGTTTTTAAAGGCAGCTTCGGCATGCCATTAAGGGCAGCCCATGATCGCCAATAATTGGTGCTAATTTCTCCCCTCGTCACCATCTAACTTTTCTAATTTCTTCCAAGGCCATGTGCCACTACTTCGTGCATGGTTTTTTTAAAAGATTAACTACCAGAGTGGCCACATCATGGTTGCACTCCGAGTTTTGTTTACTTTTGTTTTTAGTTTGTTTATTTAATTACTTATTTGTCTACTTACCTCTTTGGTTTTTTAGTTTGTTTTTTCCAAGGCTTCCTCCCATTGTGTTGAAAACACATGTGGTTTGAGGTGTCTCCCCTTTCTTTTTCTTTTTTTTTTTCCCTTTTAATTTTTAGGTTTTTAACAAAATTAAATCTCCAATTGGGGATGATGACCTCCTTCTACATTAGGAAATGGCAAGTAAAAGGCCTTTTCGAGCCCTTTAACCACAATAGGTGGTTTAGTCTAACCATCTCACCCCAACTACCACTTCCTAATGCTAACTAGTTAATCTTAATGCCCAAATGACATCGTGCGCCGGTTTTGGGGCTCACACATGGCGGCCATCTGGGACAACTCGTAGAGGCAGAGAACCCAAAGGCTCTTGCTCTTGGGCACACGGTCAAAATTCCCTTGTTTCGTATTTGAACAAGAACCAAGACCATAAATAAGTAAAATGGGGAAGTTCCAAGAGGATGTAGGTTGTGAATAATTCACACCTTGTACTCCTTGCATCGGTTTCCTGAAGTCCTTGTTGGAAAGTCCTCTCCATTTAAGGTTTGAAGTTGAACAGAATTGTTGGAGAAGACTTCCTTCACGAGGTAAGGACCTAACCATAAGGCATCAAATTTCCCTGGAAAATCCATGCGGCGCGCGTCTTGGAGTAGCACGAGCATTCCCGGTTGTAGTGACCGGACTTTGTTGCGCCTATCGAACGCAATTTTCCTGCGGCGCTGAATGGCCTCCATGTGTTGTGCACTAATACGGCGCCGCTCATCTAATTCCTCCAAGTGGCCCAACCGATTAGAAATTGAGGCAGTGATTGGCCACCTTCCAGACACCGCAACTCGGAGAGAGGGTATTTCTAACTCGATGGGGAGAATGGCTTCCACACCATAAACTAAGGAAAATGGGGTGGCCTGGGTGGTGACCTTAAAAGTGGTTCGGTAAGCCCATAAAGCCGCTGGGAGTTTTGTATCCCAATCACGTTTGGAATCCACGACCGTCTTGCGTAAAATATTCACCAAAGTTTGGTTAACACGTTCAGTGTGGCCATTGGTTTGAGGGTGGTAAGGGGTGGTTTTCCGGTGATTAATCCTAAACCGAGTTGTCATGGCCGCAATCACTTCATTCAAGAAATGCTTGCCACGGTCACTGATGAGGATTTTTGGACATCCAAACCGTGTGATAACTTGTTCAAACAAGAACTTAGCGGCGTGGTTGGCGTCATTGGTTCGCACGGCCTTTGCTTCGGCCCATTTGGTGAGGTACTCGGTAGCGACCACTATATGTTTCATTCCATTGGAAGAACTAGGGTGAACCTCACCGATATAATCAATTCCCCATTTCTCAAAGGGAAGCAAGGGAAGTGAAACTCTCAAAGGCAAGTTGAGCCGGAGATCATTCCTAGCATACCTTTGGCATGCGTCACAACGTTGGGCATACTCGTGGGCATCTTGGAAAAGCGTAGGCCAATAGTAGCCTGCGCGGAGTACCTTTTGGGCCGTCAAGGCTCCAGAAAAGTGGCCACCACACGCGCTGTCGTGGCAAGCTGATAAAATCGTGGGTATTTCCGCGGCTGACACACACCGGCGAAGGAGGCCATCTATACCACGACGATACAACTTTCCACCCACTATGGTGAAGTGACGACTATGGAGGCGGACCTTTCGCCTCTCATTTTTGGACAAGGTCTCAGGTAGGCGGTGGGTGGTAAGAAATTCCGCTACTAGGCCATACCATGCAGGAATAGATGAAACTTTAAATAAAGTCTCATCCACTAATGTCTCATCGATGGGGACCACTCCAGGTTCTTCGGATAAGCGTGAGAGGTGGTCCGCCTGAAGGTGCATTCTCCCAGGCCTATATTCTACCGTATAATCGAATTCCTCCAACAACAAGACCCACCGGGCTAGTCGGCCGCTTAAGTCTGCTTTGTTGACCAGATACTTGATAGCCATATGGTCTACATAAAAGACCACCGGGTTCAAAAGAAGGTAGTGTCGGAACTTCTTCACTGAGAAAACCATTGCAAGACACTCCCTCTCTGTAGTGGAGTAATTTCTCTCTGCGGGGTTCAACTGTCTACTTGCAAAAGCAATTGGATGGTCTTTGTTTTTATCTCCTACAGCTTGGCAAAGTGTACTACCTACCGCCACCGATGATGCATCGCAGAAGACATGGAAGGGTAAATCCCAGTTTGGAGGCCTCAACACTGGATACGAGCTAAGCTCGGTTTTTAAGACATCGAAGGCTTGTTGACACTCCGGAGTCCACTCAAATTTCACCTCCTTCTGCTGAAGCCTAGTAATGGGCATAGATTTTGTGGCGTAGTCATGAATGACCTCACGATACCACCCTACATGTCCAAGAGTCTTCTGAATTTCCTTGACATTCCTAGGAGGGGGCAATTCTACTATGACTCTCACCTTCTCTGGATCTGGCTCTCTACCATCCTTAGAAACCACGAAGCCAAGTAGGACTCCCTTCTCTACTGCCAAGAAGATCTTTTCTGGGTTTAAGGCTATTCCCGTGCGTCTACAACGCTCAAAGCTCTCTTTGACACACTCAAGGTGGGAATCCTTCGAGGATTGGGTACTAAAGTCGTCAATAAAGACCGTCATAGACTTGTGTAAGAGATCGGAAAACGCGTAGGTCATTGCTCTCTGGAAGGCGGCTGGTGCATTGCACAACCCAAATGGCATCACTAAATAAATGAAGGTTCCCCAGGGAGTAGTGAAGGCCGTCTTATGGTAATCCTCAGGTGCTATGGAAATCTGGTTGTAGCCTGAATACCCATCCATGAAGGTGTACAACTCATGACCGCCGACCTCTTCTAAAATGGTATTGATAAACGGGAGGGGGAAATGATCCTTCTGAGTGTGTTGGTTTAATTTCCTATAATCGATACACACTCGAAGTTTTCCATTTTTCTTTTTGACCAACACCATGGGAGAGACCCAGTCAGAGATTTCCACTGGTTTGATAAATCCCGCTTGCAGAAGCTTTTCTAACTCTGCCTTCACTATTAGCTGGAGGTTGGGGTTCATTCGGCGTTCCTTCTGTCTAATGGGAATCGTGTCTGGAAGAAGGGGAATGTGATGTTGGGTCACCTCTGGGGAAATTCCCTTAAGATCCTTGTAAGACCAAGCAAAGACATCACGATACTCTAGGACTAAATCCTTATACTTGGCCATCTCTTCCTCACTTAATCCTACTCCAACCTTAATGCTACGGTTTCCTTCTCCTTCACGTGAGACATCCATTAATTTCCAATCTTGGGGGTGCACATGGGGTTGTTGAGTAGGGCCTCTGTACCAATCACTAGGAATTGGAGGATATATTGGGCCTAAACCTCCAGCTAAAATACCAGAGGACGTCCTCCTAAAATGAAGAGATGGATTGAGAGGCCCTTCGTCCACCAAGACCTCTAGCTCTTGAGCTTGTGTGCCCTCAACATCCATGCCGAATGCCTCTCCCAATTCCAAGTCATCTAATAGAGGAACTAAGCCTTGCTCTAATTCCGACCCCACGAGGATATCTTCCATAAAGTTTACTGAAATAGCCTCGTCCGCGCTTGAGATGGGGTGTTCCTTTAACCATTCTACATACTCCTCGGTTGGGGCCCATTCATAAAGCCCTGGACCCAGACTTTTGAATGGAATTTTGTGGGCCTCTACTGGATGGACCCTATCAGCGGCTTCGTGAGGTAAAAACCTCACCTTCCTTGGGGGAACCTTTGTCAACACTTCCATTGACTCATCCTCAGAAGAGCTGTGGCATCCACGACAAAATCCGTACTTCAAAGGCTTGATATCCACCTCCGTAAGGTTATGTGGCGGTCCATAAGTAATGTGAGGCCTAAGGCCTCCCCAATCTACACGAGCATTGGCAACTCTCAACCATGGACGGCCTAACAACAAGGGGTATGTTTCCTTGTTGGAGCGCATTCGAAGTACCTGGAAGGTGAGAGAATACTCTTCCCCCCCTGTGATGACCTTACAATTACTAATTTGGCCTAAAGGTGCTTCTGCACTTTGGTTGGCCATGTTGATGATGAAAGGTGAGGGTTCCGTGATGTCTAGGCCTAATTTCTCCATGGTGGAGAGAGGCATAATGTTTAACCCACTACCACCATCTACCAATACATGGGGTACTATCTTGTCCACGATGGAAACTTCAATTGTGCATGCCCGAACCTCGGTGGTAGGTGAGGTAGACTTAACCCGGGCAGCTAGTTTAACCTTGGCCTTGGGCCGCCGTTTTACTGGGGTTCCAGTCCTGAGAGCTCTTCTCATGGGAGGAGAGACTTCTAACAATTGGGCAATAGTGATGTCGGCCTTAAGACGACCTAAATCCGACCACAAGTCATACGAGCCCGTCACCACACTTTCTGCAGTGAGAGGAGGTGGTCTAAGCTCGGGAATGGGAATTTGTGGCCCTTCCCATTGTTCACTGAGTTGAGGAGCATGGTTCCCAGGCCTAGAATTCCCTTGGGTGGACCTAGAGTTTGCCCGCTGAGTGTTTTCTATCGCCTCTCTCATGGTTTCATTTAAGTCAGAGAAATGTGGTGAATCCTCATCAGAGCTATCACTTTCCTCTGGTATAGGTGGAGGAGGGCTAGAATATTTAGGATCACGACGATTGGCCCTTGTTTGCACTGCTAGAGCTGGCAGCACACAATGTTGTTTTTCACGAGATGAACTAACCTCGTGGAAAACCACATTGAGCTCCGTGAGAGTGGGGGATTGTTCAGATACAACCTCACTTGAGACTGTAGCAAAACGGACGTCTTGTGGTCCTTGGTTTTGTTGTCCACCTTGAGGTGGTCCTTGGTTAAGAGGAATGTAACCACCTTTGGTGTTCACTCCCATTGGAGGGTTTTGGTTTTGGCGGTTGTTATTGTAATCGTAATAGAGGCTAGGGGGTCTAAGTGTGTTATCAAAGGAAGGATTACGGGCCCCCCTCAAGTGATCTTGGGCTTGCTGCGGGTAATTCCCTGGCGGAAAGGTCATGGGAATTACCTTATCCGGCCTACGGCATACATGGGTGGGGTGATTGCCGCCACAGTTACCACATACTACACCACTCTCTATCCAACACTGCCCAATTGCATGTCTACGCCCACAAACATTGTGAATCTCGTGACGTGGTTTCTGTTGGCCTCCGAAACCTGGACTAGGAGACACATAACCTTGTTGGCCCAGGTTAGGTCCTACTTGCGGTGGGTTCCTATGAGGAGGCACATAAGGCTGTTGACTAGGGTGGTGTTGTTGTGCAGATGCTCCCATGGTGCAAAATGGGCTAGTATGGCCAGGTTGGCCACATTGAGTACACCAAAGTCCCGAAGCATGTTTACCAGACTCTATAGGTGGGGGTGGTTGGTTAGGATTTTGGTTCCTAATCAACATAGCCATTTGATCTTGCATGGCTTTAATTTGTTGGACCAACTGATTTTGGAACCCTTGTTGACCTTGGAGGACCTCATTCCTAAAATCATCCTTCCACGTTGTTCCTTCAACTGGATAAGTGATTTGAGGGAGAGGTGTGGGCGCTCTAGCATTCAAGGGGGGAGCGTAATAATTCCACATGGGGACAGGCGTACCTAAGGTGCCTTGAGCGGATTCACGGGCTACTTCTTTTCCTTTAGCGTGAATAGGTATGAAACTAGGAATGTGGTGCTCTTCCTTCCTCCACAACCTCTCCTGATCTCTATCAATCCGCTCTATCAACCTAGCTTGATCCTTAGCGGCCGCTAACGAAGCGGGGCGAGCCCTAAGGATTTCTCGAATGGTAGTCTCGTTGTTAAACCCTTGGATAAAGAATTGAGTCAAGGTATCATCGGTGAGGAGGTTGCCCACAAATCTAGTGACCACTAGCTCAAACCGGCGAATGTACGTGGTAATATCTTCACCTTGTCCCTGGCGCAAGGCTGCTAAGGCAGTGAGGGCATTACTTTGCCCTACTTCGGGCCTAAAGTTCTCCAAAAACGCCCTCATAAGACTATCCCAGCTGTCAAAGGTGTTAGGAGGATGGTTTCTATACCATTCGTAGGCGGCATCCTTCAATGTGCATGAAAACCAGACTAAGTAGTAGCCCGGATCAGTGATAAGGCAAGTGGTGAGGAGCTCCAAGAACCGCTCTACATGAGCAGATGGGTCTTCATCCTTGGTTCCTTTAAAGATGGGCAAATTTGGGGGCATAGGAGCTGCCTGCAACCCAATGGGTACTACGATGGGCAAACCCCTTGGTTGAACCAAGGGATTGATAGGAATGGCATCCGGAGGAGGTGGCCCTCCAAAATCCATAGTGGAAGGTGGTGGAGTGCCCTCACGTCGAGTAGCACCCACGAAATATTTAGGATCTAGAGAAAAAATAGGCAATAAAAGTCTAGGTGAGAGAGGAGGGATAGGTTGGGCTTCTAGATGTACTTCTAAGAATCCCTCAGAGATATCCACCGTATTGTCACTAGTATTCCTAGATCTAGTCCGTCTTAGAGTCGAGGTTTCCAATGGCGCTTCCAAGGTGGGGCGTTGAGATCGAGTGGAACGGGACATCTACTCCAAGTCAAATCCAAGCTTCAATCCCTGTGGCTTCCATCCAATTCCAGTGTGATAAGGTATCTACTACGCATTCGATCCTATCAACGTGCTTGTGAGTAACGTGAGTATGTGGAATTTGCACGTGTGGCCACTTCCACCTACATCACCTTAATCACACTCTATACGGAGGACCACTAGAACCAAGACAATAATTTTTTTTAAAAATATTCTTTTAAAGCTCGATGAAGCCGCCGAAGAAACCTGTTCAAAGGACTTACCCATCATGGGCAACGACAAAGAGCTAACTCGTTGAGAAGTGTCTCCACGGGCATCACCCCGTGCAAAGCCAAATCCCAACAAGCGCCATACAATACAAACCCAACTGTGGGGCTGACCTAGATCTTAGCAATAGAAGGTGTGATCCTTGGTAACCCCCTTGGTAACACTCTGGTAACTCCCTCTTGGTAACACTCCGGTAACACTCCGGTAACACCCTCGGTATCCCCCTTCACCTTCCACCGACTAAGTTAGGCATTACCCACTAGGAAGGAAACAACATGGAATACGAGACAAAATCCATAAAATGTGTGGACTTGGATTATCACCGAGCAGAAAACGTACCTGGCTGCGTCGCCAGCCAACCTGTCACAATTAATTCGAATACGACCGTGGACCTACACGCAACTAACGGGACTAATGGCCAACTAGGTAATTAATCAGCAAGTTATAGAGGGAAATTACGTACTTCAAGCAACTTCTGCCAATCCACAGTTAGCACAAGTTCGTTGCATACAAGAGTTTTAGCTGGCCAAGTCTACCGAATCTAAGGCAATTCTCCGTGGGGCACGAGGTTCCGAATTCTTAATCACAATGTCCACCCTAGCATAATTCTAAGTTACTAACGCGGTCCTAATGCCATGAAGAAGGTCTAGGGTACATACCTCAAGCCGCGCTCCTTCCTATCACGACCCCAGCTTCTTGAAAACCCTCCATAGCTCCAACTCTCCTCCATGGCAGCTCATTCAACCATTCATACAATTAACTTGAAACAAAAAATTTAAAAACTCCAACAAATACCAAGTTGTACTCACCTTGGTGGTTAGTCAAGCACGGGGAGAAGGAAGGGGCGCCCTTGTCCCATACCCGGGCTCATGCACCCTTCCCCTTCGGCCTAGAAGCTCACTGGAATTCTTACGAATACCGTGGGAGGGCCTCAACCTTTCACCCCTAGGCCCCGTTGCTCGACACAAAGCCACAAGACTAGAAGGAGATCCCTCCAGCACAATGTGTTTGTGGCTGGAAGGTCGGGAAACCACACTCCCTCCTAGTCCCCCACCTTAAAACACAACTTGGCACACACACAAAACTAACAACTAACAACTAACAACTAATACTTAAGAGAGTTAAGCACTTACCTCAACTACTCAACGCCGCACCACCACCAAAAATCTCATAGCGTTTGCACCTACATCCAAGGTAGAACAACAACACAAATCAATCAATAAACACGCCTGGCTCCCGGCAGACGCACCAAAATGTGAGCCAAATAAACCACCCCCTAATGGGTGGCTTATCTTGAACACAAGACCCCAATGTGGGATACAGCCCTTTGTGCAATCAACACTCAAGACCACATGCATACCTCACACTTAGAGCACAACGGTTCATGATGTGTTTAATGCAATGTTTTACTTATCATAAGTGCATTAGGGGTGAATTATGTTTTTAATTATGGGCGGACTTTGAACCTCTTTATCTTTTGCATTATAGCTCCGTTTTTAATGTTTTTTGGCTTAAACAGGATCAACACCTTCTTGCTAACTTGATTAGACGATTATGCTTTGAGTCAGGACCCTTACACGACCTCTACAGACAGATAACAGCAGACAGACCCGAATTCAAGCCAACCTTTACTCAGCTGTAACTTGTTGAGTTGGAATCCAAATTGAACGATTTGACCACCCATATTGACTTATTTTTTGTGCTCTTGCCAATGGATTAATAAAAGTTTAGGTTAGGACCCCGGAGACCACCGAATTCAGACAGCCAGCCGCGACAGAACCCAAGATCCGCAGAAACTTTAGTTGATCATAACTCATTGAGTTTGACTCCGAATTGGGTGTTCTAAAGCTTATTCTTACTGAATTGGTGTGTTCTTCACGATGAGACCTCCCAAAACAGACCGCTGGACCAGAATTACCCTAGAATCAGCAGGCCAAGGCGACGGCAGACCACACCAACAACCAACTCACATACACCAACGACTTCACCATCATCACCATAACTTGAGGAAGATAAAATCAATCGACACATGCAAATAAGCAATGCCCGATAGTTCATGAATTGGTGCAATTGCAATAGGTTCCAATTTGATCAAATACCCAACTCTGGCCAAAATTGAGCATTGCTTCCGCACTGATTTCAACACCGGAAATTTGCAACAACCTAGGATCTTACATCACAACGTCCATCAAAAAGCATGGAATTTCGGAAGAATGAGAACTCCCTGGTTGCCTCTTGCCGAGGCACCCTCGCAGCCGCTGCGCCGGAGCTACTCTCCGTCTCGCGATCTGCAACTGATCTTGCGATCTCGCGATCGGCGCTCCAGCTCCTCCTCCGGATCTGGTGCTCTACTTGTTCCTCGTCCGCCCTTTCTCGCAGCAGCCCGGCGCTCTCCTCGCACAGCAGATCCGTACCCGATCGGAACCCAGCAGCCTTCCAGCACCAACACGCCGCTCCGGATCCTCAACCTCCAGGCCCTTCCCTTCTTCGTCGCACCCTACCGACTCGCAAACGTCTGCTCCAGCCCTCCGAACCCTCTCGCACTTACTGCCGAGACCAAGCACACCAGTCGCGAGCGCCCGCACAGCGTCACCTTGACTCCCTTCAACGGACACCACGAGACGACCACCTTCGGTACCGCCTCCACACAGAACTCCACACCGACAATCTTCGGCGCTCCACCAGGGCTCAGGCCGACCTCCAACAGAACCTCCGTACCGGACTCCACGATCACCAGGATCACATCCTCCAGCCGCAATCTCCAAGAGCCCACTTCCCACGATCCAGCACTCGCGGCTCCTTCGTCAACACAACAATCAACAGACTCTCCCGATTTCCAACCAGAAACCCTCAGTCTCCACACTCAAGTGCCCCGCGATCTCTCAACTCCCCAACAATCACTCTCGCTCACTGCTCGTGGCTTACGCTCCGCTCTCCCACACACTCTCACAGGCGGGGCTCTTCCCCTCCACACGTCTCCCTCGAGACCCAACGACCCAAAAAAAAAAAAGAGAGAGAGAAACGAAAACAATCCCTGTTCGCAGTCAACCCAGCACCCTCCAGCCCCAACGGCAGCCGCGCTCGCAACTCGCGCTGGAAGTCCAGCGTTTCTTCAGCAGATTCCGGGGAATATTCCCCGGGAAAACCCAAAATTCCCCCTCGCCAGCTCGGGGGAAGGAAGAAAACAAAAATAAAAAAGTTTTTAAAGGCAGCTTCGGCATGCCATTAAGGGCAGCCCATGATCGCCAATAATTGGTGCTAATTTCTCCCCTCGTCACCATCTAACTTTTCTAATTTCTTCCAAGGCCATGTGCCACTACTTCGTGCATGGTTTTTTTAAAAGATTAACTACCAGAGTGGCCACATCATGGTTGCACTCCGAGTTTTGTTTACTTTTGTTTTTAGTTTGTTTATTTAATTACTTATTTGTCTACTTACCTCTTTGGTTTTTTAGTTTGTTTTTTCCAAGGCTTCCTCCCATTGTGTTGAAAACACATGTGGTTTGAGGTGTCTCCCCTTTCTTTTTCTTTTTTTTTTTCCCTTTTAATTTTTAGGTTTTTAACAAAATTAAATCTCCAATTGGGGATGATGACCTCCTTCTACATTAGGAAATGGCAAGTAAAAGGCCTTTTCGAGCCCTTTAACCACAATAGGTGGTTTAGTCTAACCATCTCACCCCAACTACCACTTCCTAATGCTAACTAGTTAATCTTAATGCCCAAATGACATCGTGCGCCGGTTTTGGGGCTCACAGA
>CAXARX010000669.1:0-35629 GCA_963971425.1 Bryoerythrophyllum caledonicum | reverse complement strand
AATGACATCGCTCCCACAAACGTGCTTCTCCACTTTCCTCCAGAGAAACCTGGGTCCGTCTTCATTGGCATTTGTGATTGGGGAATTGCAAGCCGAGTATCACACGAAGAGCCATCAAAATATGGATTCCGGACGGACACGGAGCTTGACAATCAACGCCGTAGACGACATTGGGTAGCTCCAGAGTTGTTTTACAAATTCGGCCCACAAGATTCGGAAACGGCATTGGATGTGATGCAGCGGCATCACCAATACACCCAGCTCGCCGATTTGTACTCCGTTGGGTGGATGGCTAGAGCAATTCGGGAGAAAGAATCCGACTCAACATTCTTCAAATCAACCGTCAACTACGCAGCTTTTCAAGTGAAGATCGAGAAATTACTGGAGCGAGATTCCCTCAAACGTCCAACACTCTGCAAAGTGGTTGACGAGCTAATGGCTAAACCTTTCAACTTTGAAGTTCCGGACGCTTGCTTCCGCTATGAGATATATAAATTTTGACTTAGCGTATTAATAGTGAAGGTTTCAATTGTTGATCATTTTGCAATATGTACTAGCATTGTAATGTAACGTTACTTTTTGCCCATCTCCTGATAAATAAAGATTAATATTTTTCACGACATGAAGCTCATGCATGTTAAGAAGTGAGAGAGCGCGCGCGACCCCTGAATTCAATACCCGTACGCGTGCAACCCCTGAATTCAGTAGCCGTACGCGCGCGACCCCCAAGGCCACGCGCCCGGCTCAACCCACTCGACGAACACGCCCAGCCCTCCCCCACGAACGCGCGCGGCCCCTCCATGAACGCGCGCGACCATGGTCGGACGCGCCAGCCCCTCCAAGTATGCGTCCGGCCCTTCACCGCGCGCCCCCGGCCCCTTGCAGTACGCGCGCGGTCTTCCCTTCACCCACCCGGCCCCTCACGGTACGCGCCCGGTCCATCCCTGTACGCGCCCGGCCCAACACGGTACGCGCCCGGTCCTCCCCTGTATGCGCCCGGCCCCTTTAGTGCGCGCCTGACCCATCTCCGCACACGCCTGGCTCCTTCTGTATGCGCCCGGCCCATCTCCGTACGCGCTCGCCCCCTTCACGCGGACGACCCTGTTGACGACGTGTCAGCCACGTAGTCGCCTTCGTGGCAGTGGATATATTGATTTACCTCAAGTCATGGTCAATCCAAGGTTGACCCTTATTGTATGGACATCAGCCTCTACTGGACGGACACTACTGGATGGACGGACGGCCAAACAACCCTGGTCACCTCTGAGTTGGGAAACACCTTCCGCTTACCTTTCCCAATGTCGCAAAAGATCCCCGCGTGGATCTTCTTGCACTCCTCCAGTACCTTCTCCATCTTCGAATGGTACTCCATTAGCACCCCGACGAGCTTCTTTGCCATCGGACTGTCAAGTTTTTGGGCCTCGGTGAATCCGAAGTCGAGCAGCCTCGCCTTCAGCAACACGTCGCGCGGTTGCTGCACAAACTCTATCACACAGGTGAGAGCAAGTGCGGAATCATTTGCCTTACCCATTGCCGCAGCCAACTCCTCATCCTTCTTGTCTATGGCTGTCTTCATCTTCCGGTTCCGGTTCTCCAAGGTGACAAGGCAAGCCTCCAATTCCTGCACGTTCCGGGGTTGCAGGTTCCTCTTGAGATGTCCGCATAGCTCATCCGCTCCCACGTCTCCCGCAATCCCGCATGCTTGAGCGAAGATCACTTTGATCCACTTGTAAGTTTCCTTGGACTTCTCGTACCCTTCCGGGATCATGTCGAAAGGGTCTTCTTCTTCTTTGTCCATGTTGACCTTCTTCCTGCGGATCGGAGGCGTTGTATTACTCCTCTTAGTCTACTTCCTCCTCTTCCTCGTGCTGGCTGATGTCGGTTGGATGTCGTCCTTGAAGGAACCCGAATCTGAATCCGGTTCCTATTCAGGTTCTGCATCCGGTTCCGCATCTTCCCAGCTGTGGCTTGCCAACACCTTGGTCGTCTCATAGGCGGTCTTCTCGTTGTCGCGCAGTAAGTCCTCGTGCTGGTAAAGGTGATACATAAATGGGGAGATTGTAGTAGGTTGTACCTTCTCTCATCCGGAAATTAGATCCGAAGGATGGGCTGACCGTTAGATCCTGATCTTGGTGATAACTGATTCTTGCAAGTTGTCGGGTCAATGTTCCTCCGGTTATCACTTAATTGCCATTAAATACAACCAAAGTGAACCGCTCCGGTGTCATTCCCATAAAGACCTATTGTTTCTTTCCTAGTTGATAGATAAAACTAACTAATAAACACTACTCCATAGGTTAGCTTTCCTACTCACTCTTTGGCTCACGATTCGGATCCTTCTGGATTCCGAAATTTTTACAATAGCTTCCGGAACTAGTTTCCGGAAAGCCGGAAGGTAGTTTGATTTATCTCTGTTCCTCCTCAGAGAGTCTTCCGGACGGTCTAAACGAGTGACCGGAAGGCCACTAATCCTGATTTGTGTAAGTGGCCGGATTCCCCACTGTCTTGTGACTTTAAGTGGCTAGACATCCACTGCCTCGTAACTTATAATGGAGCCTAGACACCCACTCTCCCTACTCTGCTAACCGGTGAATGTTTGTTGAAGTTGGTGTTGCAGTTTGTAGAGACAGTATCCCTCCGGAATGCACCCAATCATCACTAAGTGCTTCCAAAGTAACCGCTCCGGTTTCGTTCCCACAGAGACCTAATGTTCTTTTCCAAATACTCCGAATCACTTAACTTATCACAACAAATTGTTTACAAGTTAGCTATAATCTTTACTTACGTAGCGTAGACCCGGATCCTTCCGGAGTCCGGATTTTGTACAATGGTTTCCGGAAAGTAGTTTCCGGAAGTCAGGAGGGTAGTTTGATTTGTCTCTGTTCCTCCTCAGAGAGTCTCCTAGAGTTTTTAAGCGAGTGGCCGAAGTCCACTAATCCTTTTTTGTATAAGTGGCTGGATTTTCCACTGCCCTGTGACTTAAAGTGGCTAGGCACCCACTGTCCGGAACTTATAGTGACCGAACACCACTCTCCCTACGCTGCTAACTCGTGATTTGATTGCTACTCCTAGACTTAGTCTCTTACAACACCTGAAAGGCCTTCCGGATGCTGTCACACAGAGACAAGTCCGGACTACAACGACATTCCGGTAAGTAAGGTTGCGATTCTCCGAAGGAAGGCTACCATTTGCAATGGGGTACTTTGTCTAGATTAACGTATCAGGCTTTTTCCTATCTTGGGGGAAAACTCCGGCCTTGACCGGAATCCAGTTTAAAACGGATTCTTCCGTAATCTAGAGATTACCAGGAACACCTCTGCATTTCATCTCTTTCCCTCTTGGCTACTTCCGGACCTTGGAGTCTACCAGGAACACCTTTGCAATAGCCCTCGAGCTCTCCCACGCAATCTCCTGACACAAATCCTGACCAGTTTTCCTCTAGCTAAACAGTTGTATCACTCCACTCCGGAAGAATACTACGCAACCATACACAAGAATGGATACGTCGCTCACAAAGTTCCACACATCACACCACAAGTACAAGATAACAAGTCTAAGTACAAAGGGCAACGTATATTTCCGAGTGAGAAGAAGATAAAAGGTTTTTCTCCAAATCCTTACTACTAAGTACTAACTAAGTCCCTTCTAAACTTAGCTTTCCTTCTACCTACCCCTGTAGGAAATCTGCTAGATCTTATCTAAAAGATCCGGAAAATCCGGAAAGGTCCCAGATCGGATCTCAGAGCCTATAATCTCGGAACAGTTCCGGATCCAGAATTCCTATTCTAACTATAAAATTGGCAGTCGATTCCGTCAGCAGCTGGATGCACTTAGGGCCCCATTGTTAATCGCTACTGATCCAGAATCTAAACCCAAAAATTTCTAAACCTAACTAACCTAAGTCGGAGCACCGGTCCCCGATTCTTCCCACTCCTGCGGGAGGGGGAGATCTCCATCGGAGCTCACTGCTTGCTCTTCGCTTTCTTTGATGTTGCCGGTGAAAGGGTGGTCTTCTGGGTCGATAGACTGGTCGCAGGAGAAACCCTAGCCACCGGAGTCCTGGAGTCCATCGGTGGAGAGGGTTGTTCCGATGAACCTTCTAAAACAGGAGGTGCTGGTGGTTCCGTCTCGAAGAATGACCTGGTCTCCCGGACCAAGTCTCTGTAGCTTCCGGAAGGACACCTTGACCCGGGCGCCAATCTCTGGGACACGGACTTTGGTGGTGTCGGGAGGTCGCCTTCCGCCGGAGGATCTGGGAGACGCATGTTGGGTGGCGACAATAGATCCGGAAGCTTCTTCAAGATCTCACTAGTACTCAGGTTGGAAGGTACGATATCCTCCGTCGGTGTCCGAGGTGACGGAGTGTCGAGAGACTCCGGATTCGTTGAAGTACGCGGAGCTGGAGTTGTCTTGGCCGGTGGTTCCGGAGGGGCCGTGGTCCGTTCCAGGGTCGTGGCTGCTTCTAGTACTGGTGCTGTTGGGCCTTCCAGAAGCACCTGGGTGATGTTGTCAACCAGCAGCTTCATCTGCTCCGAGGTCCGCCCCATCTTCTCTACTTGATCCAGGAGAAACCGGATGATGTTGGTCCGGATTACCTTCTTCTCCTTCTCAACCAGTTTGGTGAAGAGTTGGCTCCGGTTGACCACATCAATCGGCACCTCTAGAGCCTTCCGGACCTCCATCAGAGCAACTGCGGAGGCATTGGCCTTTGCCGCCGCCTCTTTTCGGCCCATCACCGCCAGAGCTGCTTCCTAAAGGTAGTGCTTTACCTTCTTCTCCATCTCCGTGCTGGCCTTGTACATGGAGGAGATTTGGAGATGCAGCGCCTTCTTGTCCGTCTCCCTGCTCTGGAGTTCCTCCACCCTGGTGATGGCGTCTTCCAGCCTGTCGACGTCCAGACTCCGGAAGATTTGCTCTACGCTGGTGGTGATGATGTAGTTGGTCTCCTTAAAAAGGCCAACTCTCTAGCCAATCTCGCGCGTGAGCTCGTCCATCTGCTTGAGCTGACCCTTGGAGTCCTCCCGATCAACCTTCCTCTTCTTCCGGCTGGTTTCCGCTGAGGGTTCGGACTCGTCTTCCCCGGACGACGCGGAGGAGTTGTGGATGCCCGGACTCTCCGGCACTGGCTCCTTCCCCCAGGGTCTCTTCTGAGCCTTCCTCCCTTCCGGAGTATCTGCGGTGGTCGCTTCCGGCACAGGCTCCTTCCCTCCGGACTCTTCGTCCGACTCTTCCCTTCCATACTTCTGGAAGTTGAGAATTTTGTCGTATTGCCTGACTTCCGCCGGAGTTAGCTGCTGGTGGTGATAGTAGAGGTGTACCCATATGAGGTCAGGGGTGTTGCTGATTTCTTCACCTTCTGGAGGTTGGCCACAAGACGGTTGATCATCTCGGTCATTAGCATCCCCCAGTCTACGACGATCTTCCCCTGGAGTGCTCCGAGGAAAGTGCAGGCCCACTTCGCCACCACCTGACTCGGCTTTTTCAGATGGAAGATAGGGTTTAAATACCCTAGCACGAGTTGGGCATCTTGGTGCCGAAGGTCCTGCAGGTTGTAGCCATCCTTCGGGTCCGCTAGTCCCTCGAATTTGTCCGCGAGGAACTCGTCCCGCCGTTCCACATGCTTGGTGCGGCCGGCCCGGAAGTCGTACGCCTGAGACCATTCCAGGACTCTCCAGAGTTTCGGATGGGCTCTCATGAACTCCTTGTACTTCTCGTCCGGAGTGCCTACAAGTTCCCGGACGTAGACCTTCTCCCGGATGCCCTAGGCGACTTCGAGCAATCCTTCGCACCCCATCGTCTTCAGGCTCTCCTTCAGCACGTTGTACTCGTGTGGGTCTGCTAGGATGTCCGGAATAACACGGGTCATAGGAAGGAGCGCAACGGCCGGCTCCTCGTCTCTTCGGCCGCGCCCATCTCTATCCGTTCTCTTCTTCTTTGCCATCGGGACCGTCTTCATGAGTCCTGCCTATTACCTCAGAGTCTCTCAACGTTGTCCCTGCACGCACCAACCTCACAAAAACCCTCCCTAACAGACGCACGTTCGTTCTAATTGTCTAAGCTTCAAACCCTAACGGCAAGCGGTTAGAAAATCGTAAGACTGAGAGAGAAAGAGAGAGAGAGAGAGCGCTCGAGCGAAACCTCAACATGCGAAGACGAAGTGAAAAGAAAGAGTTTCCCTCCAAACCCCAGTCTTTTGTAGTCTGGCCGTTAGTACGGCTCATGATGACAGTCGATGGTGACAGCTCCGGCTGACGGTTCCGGTTAACAGACTGACCCGAAATTCTGTTATCTACTTCGGCTCCTCGTTTAGCAGCTTTAGTCTCCATTAAGGTTTGTAGCCAAGTTCATCCGACTTTATTCTTACATGAAGACTATAGGCTATATTCTAGCACAAACTATCGTAACTAATTAAATTTTTTTTTTTGTTTTGGCCGGAATTTAAGGTTAACTTCCAGCACCATGTGGGAACAGAGTTCCACAGTTGGACCTACACTCTCACATCATCCGGACGGCTATTTGCATGCAGTCATGCAGAGGTTAATCCAGACTACAATGACATTCCGGTTGGTACTAAAATGGTTCTACTGAGTGAGTTTTATAGTTTGTAACTGAACCTCCTTCTAGACACACACATCGGGCTTTTTTCCTATCGTAGGGGGAGATTCTGGCCTCAATCGGAGTCCAAGTTCACACGGATATTTCGTGCCCTAAAGACTACCAAGAACACCTCTACAATACGTCTCTTCCCCTCCTGGCTGCTTCCGGACCCTGCAGAAAGTCAAGCCTCTACCTAACTTCTCTTACAGCTCTTCCGGGCGATCTCTCAATACAAGTCCCAACCGGTTGTTCTAAGTACAACCACTTCAACACCCAACACATAAGAACTTAAATCACCATACTCCAACCATAATGGATTCGCTTCCTCATAAAAAAAATCTTTAAAATTATTAGGTCTCTGTAGGAACGATCCAGTGCGGATTGCTACTGGACTATGCTTAATCCATTTTGAGTGCATTTCAATGAAATGCTCACCCTAAGATCTATGACAGAGCACGGTTGTCATACTAGACGGACGTCCACTTTGCTTGTCCGGTAGAGGTCTCGCCCGTCCGATATAGTCAACCTAGAATTAACTTACCATCAAGGTAAAAAACACGCGACGTGGCGGCCACGTTGGTACCACATCGCTGCCACGTAGGACATGAACGTGTTTAAGTAGGGGCAAGGACTAAAGGCAGGGTTACCAATCCGACGTCCTTGGGGGTCTGAGAGCGTCCTAGGACGTCCTACGATGAGGACGTCCTGACGTCACGTCGGACGCACCGTTCGGAGGGGGTAAAATGCATTTATGGAAGGCTCTAGTAAGTTTTCAGGATCGTTGGATTCAACGAAGTGCTACGCGGCCAGATCGCAGTTGTCAAATTGCACTAGGCCGTCCGATCGATCGCTACCGTCGGGGCTATCGGACGGCACCTCGGCCGTCCGCCTGATCGAATGGCCAACAGACCGATCGGACGGCCGCGATTTGATCGCGCGGACGCGCGACGGTCGCCCGGCCGTCCGATTGGGCGGCCGATTGGCGGACGGCCCACCTGCCGTCGGAGTGGTCGTCCGACTGGCCATCCGATTGTCAGATGGCATGCCGGCCGTCAGATTGGCCGTCCGATCGAGCGGACGGCCCGCCATTTTTTGCACATCACACTCTTCTCTATGACCTGCTGATTCTATGTTGGTGTGGCAATCACTCATCGGATTAAAATTGCATGAGTTATGAGCGGATGAACATTTCCAACGGAATACTTCATCCGTTCATAAGTGCTTTGTCCTTTGTTGGATTGTCAGTTGCCACACCATTCTGGAGTTGGCAGCATAATGTCCGGAGCGTAAAGCATTAAAATTATGGAATCCCATGTGAATGGCAAAGACAAATTTGTAATGGTTCAAAAAAATTCCTTCGACTAATGGATCTTTCTTTTATTGAGATGTATTGATCATGCAAGACCTTGGTCTAATCCTTGAAGGAACAAATCACCCCCGGGGAGAAACTTTTCACTTGGTGCACGTTCCTATGATTGTGATTTTAATTGGAATATTGTGGAATGTTAAACATGGATTTCCATAATGCAAGCCTAGTGAAAACATTAATTTTGTCCCACTTGGATTCCTAAAGAAAAAGCAATGCTCTTCTTATCACACATGCTTTGACTCCGCGCAACTCCAAACATTTTTCTAGAAGCTTCCATCGATTTTAACAGTCTTTGTATTACTAGATCGTACCTAGGTTTCTTAAAAACGTCAATAAATATTTCATGCCTTCAATGAAAGATCTAATTTTCTACCAAAGTCAAAAATGTTCACACATTTTTGGGTAGTGTAAAGAGAACCACTAATAATTTTGGACATTTTTACATCTTTGGGTTTAGATTTTTGTAAGGTTTAAAACGGGTCAACTCACAAAACACCAAGACTCACACATATTCTCCTTTTGATCCTAAACTCATTTCTCGGATGGTCTAGCGTCTATTGTATTTTAATTTAACTCTAATTTCTATACAAAAACTCTCTTCCATCAACAAAACTTAAGTTTTAACCCAAACTCTTAAGAATTTAAGGTTGTTATGCATCCCTCTAAAGGAACAAAATATTCATTAAACCTAAGGACTAAGTGCCTAGAAGGAACATTATTCCTTTATCAATTGTGTATGTGGTCAATTGTGAAGACTCTTAATCCATGCCTAGATAGGCCGATGGAAGATTCCATTGAATTTCAATACAAATCATTAATTATGTTCTTTTTAGAAATCAAAACGAAATGCGATTAATCCACCTTGAGGAATTGAGTGTAATGGAAATTGTAAATTCATTTGTCTTTACACTTGTCATAAAACACAAATGCAATTAATCTACCTTAAGGAGTCTCTCCTTTCTAGGTTAGACTTAATTCAACTTATTAACATGCACATAACACTCTTAACATGCTATGCATCAAGGAATGCATCTCTCTTGATAATTTTTTTTATCATTAGTATTAAAAATTACTCTTACTCTTATGCATTTTTAATTTTCAACATTCAAACTTAAATCTTTATAAAGTGGCAAGTGCCCATGCATTCCTGGAAGTATTGCATTAGGTCACTGATTACACATTAACACACATACATGAATATCTCATTCATGAAATTACTCCTTAAACATCTACAATGCCACTTAAAGCTTCAATCAAATCATACTCTTACTTGCACTCAAGTTTTACATTGATTTAATTCAATCACACTCACATCTCATCACAATGTTTATAATTAATCTTCATACATACAAAATTGTATTAGTTAGACAAATTAGAGTATTTCTCTAATTTATAATGAAGTACTAATATTCAATGTATTACAAATGACTCAATTCACAAAATCAAGACAATAATTACACAATGAATAATCACATATATCAATCATAAATCCAATACATATAGCAACAATTACTCTTACAAACTCAAGAGTTTCACAAAAAAACTAGCTTCCAAAGGTAGGACACACTCCAATCTTTAACATGGTAGTGGTGGAATTATTGTCTTTCCAATGCTATGTATAATCTAAATTTTAGGGAAGACACCTCTTGAAAAGAGATGTGTATTATAAGTACTTTAACTTCTACAACCGTTCATTAAATGGATGCACCTCTTCAAATTTTAACTAACTTTTAATGAACTCTTGGTTTAATATGTATTTTAGCTATTTTAACCAATTGATATGAACTTTTAACACTAATTACTATTTTTTGAATATTTACACAACCCTAATTACACTTAAAATTTTGAAAAGAGCTATTTTTAATGGTTCGGCTCTACGGTTTTATTTTACTATATGATGCATTATATGTCATCATTTTTACTGTTGGGATTCTCAGTTTATGGCAAATTAGGTACACCACAAAAATAAATAAATAAATATATCATAATAGTATTTGAACCCTAATCCCTTCCACAATGTTTTTGAATATTTTGCACCCTTCATATTTCACTTTGATTTTTCTTGCAAGGACCTAACATTGTATACCAAATTTTTGCACAAAATTTAATTCTAATCTAAAGCATGAAATTTACATCATAAGAATTCAAAAGGAGATGATCCTTAAAATACATAGAAGTGAAAAAGAACCTTGTTTTTTGCTTCAAAATGTATAATCTTTCAATCCATACCATCAACTTTCATGAAATTTTGAAAGCATGTTATTCTAAATGTGAGGGTTAAAATAGAGCTTCAAGCTTTTTTTCCCCTCATTTCTTTTTGCACAAAGTAAATGTACATTCTAAAGTAAACGTGCATTTTAATGACAAATACTCGGAATTTTAGGGGTTCACTTTGCAAAAAAAACTTAATGATAATGTATCGATAGGAAAGTTTTTCCAACTTATATGAGATGATGTGGTCAAAATTTTGTGAAATTTAACCACTTGAATTGAAAGATGATCGCAGTGAAGGTAAACATAATAAACCTTGTAAAGTACACTTAGGCTTGCGGGGGTTAAACTTATATGAAGCAAGAGTAAGATGAGTTTAGATTCTTGTTACAGATGTTGCCAATAGTTTTTCTAACGATAACTATTATTGTGGTCATTCTGAGGAAAACAATAAAAATAATTATTCTAAATAATCATTGTTTTTTCCTTGAACACATAATCTATTTAAATCAATAGTAGTAGCATAATAGGTGCAAGAGTGATATTCCATACTACATGTTTATCGATATGCAATTCAAGCATGAATATATACAAATTTTGATGGTGGTTGGTTCTCGAAATATATCTTGCTTAATATGTAAATTTCGGAATACATGCCACTACCATACCTAACTATGGAAGATCTAGCCATTACCTTTTGCCACTACGACTATACTCGTACCTTTTAATAAAATGCGGCACTATTAATTCTGTTATGGCATTCTAAGAATAAAAAAGTGGTTCACATGCAATGATTTAAGCTTATGAGCTCAATGTTGTAGTCCACTTCTAAGTTTTGAGATCTCTATAATAAGTGCTTTTGAGGGCTTTCACGCTCTTATTTTTGACATGTTCATTCCAAGATGGTATGGCAACAGTCCATTGGATAACTAATGGATGCGTTAAATGCGGATGAACTCTTCCAATGGAGTACTTCATCCATTTAGAAGTCATTGGTTCTTCGTCGGATTCTCAGATGCCATACCATTCCGAAATTGGCAATATGAATTATAATGTCAAGAGGATTGTGTATTAGAAATATGGACTTTCATATGAACAAAGAAGTCAGATTCTACGGGTCCAACACTTCATCTTTTAACTTCTACGCTCCTTTTTTTGATCCCAAGTGTGTTTAGAAAGTTCAACCTTGGTTCAAACCCCCAACTTCCAATTCTATTTGGAACACAAATATTGCCACCCTAAAATCGAGTAGAGTTTGGGAATATTTTAAGACATTGCTAAGGTAATTACATTGTTTTTGGAACATTATGGACATTATGATTTTGGAAAGTATCATTTAACACTTGCACCTCTCTCCAAGTTCCAAATTTACTACATACATCCTTGCCAAAATAATTACTCCTTTCAAATTCTATATTGGAAACGTTGGAATGTATAAAAATTTCTCATTCCACACATCCACTTATACTAAAAAATAAGCAATCAAGTTTATTTATAAACAAGTAACATAAAATGTATACTTTTTGTTTACATTGACATGGCCGCAATGTGGAAAAAAACATCTACTAGGAGATCTTAAAAAATGACATTGATCAATCGACTCAAGGCCAGTCAGTCGGCACTTGGTGGCCGACCGCCATGCCGTCCGCCCCTAGAGCTTGGCGGACGGCCACGAAGCCACCAAGCCTCAAATTTCAGCAACTCCCTTCCCTCTCCTCCACTTCTCTCCACTCTTTGGCAACACGGAAGCGATTTGGATCATTACTTTTTTGGGTAGATAGACATTGCATGTGCACTCTAAATTAGGAGAAAGAGTCATGTGCATTATTAGCCAGAAGAATGTTTCAAAGATATTATGCAAATACATATGAATATTCCATTTCAAATATCCTATGCACTTGGAAACATATGAAGAATAGAACTAGTGAATAGTGGTTTCACTTAAAATAGACTACACAAGAAATCTAGATTCATTTTCCTCCTTTACTAACCACAAGCCTATTGGAATGGTCGTCCGCCCCGCCGTCCGTCTCTGGCATTTAGGCGCTTCCCTCCATTGTCCGCCTCTCCAACTGCCACTTGTCACTACACGAGGGTTTGTCCTGCGGACTCTATGGCTGACCGCCGCTCGGTCGACTCTTGGCTGTCCGACCCACCGATTGCCTGGCCGTCCGCCGGACGATCGGCCTTAGGCGTTCCCCGGAGCAGCTGACTCCCTAGCCGTCTGCACGGGTTTTTAGGCCATAACTCCCTCATTTTTGGGAGTTTTTGAACGTGTAATATACCATCCAAAGCATCTTAAAAATGCGCTTTCAACAATATACAGTGCGCAGCGGACGCCCAAAGGCCGTCCGCATGGTGGTCGGCCCTCACCCGTCCGCGCGGTTGACTGCCTAGCCGTCTACACGGGATTTTTGGCTATAACTCCCTCATTTTTGGAAGTTTTTGAACGTGTAATATACCGTTGAAAGCTTCTTGAAAATGCGCTTTCAACGGTATATAGCGCGCAACGAACGCCCAAGGGCCATCCGCACGACGGTCGGCCGGCCGGACGACCGAGCGCCGACCACCATTCAGACAACCAGGCGGACGGCTGACGGCCGACAGCCATTCGGACAGCCGGGCGGACGACCAACTGTCGACCGCCATTCGGACGGCCTGGCGGTCGGCACCGACCAACCACCGAGTGGTCACGGCGGGCGGACGACGGGGCGGACGCCACTGACCGACCATTGGGCGGTCGCGACGGGCGGATGGAGGGTGGTCGCATCAGATGGCCGAGCGGTTGGCCGGGGTTGCGGACGGCTATTTATTCCCAGGTAAACTGACGAAACTCGTTATGTCACCGGACGTCCTGATAGGCCCGAGGACGTCCTCCGTCCGGACGTCAGGGACGTCGAGCGTCTTGACAACCCTGACTAAAGGGAAGGAGGCAGTGCGGAGACGTCTCCGCCCCTACCAACGTAGGGGTGGGGACGTCCAACCGTTGATGGAATAGATTATAGTGTTTAAAGTTACCGTATATTGGTAGTGAAAATTGTGGAATTTGGAGGGTGTACTACTTTAACTATCAATAGAGTCTTGCAAGAATTTTTTTACTTTGAATTTGAGCGGTTTATATGTGCACCAGGTTGATAGCTTTGCATTGACATATTAAATGTGAAGAAAATATTTATACCCAATTATTGGTGATTGAAGAGATGCAAATCCTAGACTGAAGTTTTAAAAATTGGATGTATATAAAATTGATTAAATGAGACGTATGGCAATTGCTAAGTACACATACTCTTCTACGAAGATGCCGTACTGTCTACTTAACCACCACATGCAAAACTAATGCAACTAGTTAACAAAAAACTATTATCGGTAACAACATAGAGGCATAGTCCAGCCGTGGGGGGGGTTTCAATAATGTGTCTATAACATTCGGCACAGAAGACCGTTCACTCACATCTTTCCGTAGGCAATGACAAGCAACGATAGCGCGAGGTTCAGTCAATTTTTGCGGTAAGTTTTTACCCACCAAAGCTCTTTGATCGACAACCCGATATTTGAATGCATCTGAATCTGTTCAAACGACAATGATTCATCATTTTTCGAGTCATACTTGGACCAAAAAGAAGCGAGAGATCCCCCATTCCACCAGAGCGTGTACCCTTCCATAGTTTTTGGGTAGATGTACGCAAATCTAATGATCATTGAATGCACCACTGGACACCCTCCAGCCTCGTTGATGATGTCTAGGCGCTTCTCCCTCTCGTTGGTGTTGGTCAGAGTCTTTCCAACGAAGTAAATCCAACTTGGAATGTTTTCCAATTTTGTTATCATCACCTTCCGTACAGCCCCATAGCCACCCACTGCTTTCTGTCCTGGCATTGGAATCACTTTAGCGCAACTTTCAAGCCACTTGAATGTTCCACCGACGCAATGAGCCAAAATTTGGTCCTCAATTGTCGCTTTCCAAAGAGCGAGTTTCTTCTTACGGGAAGAAAAGTACTGTTGAACGAAGCTCTCGATCATCTTCATCTTCGCTACAAGTGAGTTGTCCTCAATGTTCCAGTTGCTTCCGTCCTCCTTGTTCCCCGTGACGTAACACCAGTTCGTAACAATATTGGTGGTTAGTGCGGTTAGTTGTGTGTCCAACCACTCCGAATGCAACCAATAATCTGAGAAATCATTAAATCGCTCAGATTTATCAAGGTTTGACATTATTTCGTGTCGCATGTCAACGGTCAACTTATGGTATCCCTCTTCGTTGTGCGCCAAATAGCTCCTCATCAATGCCTGTCTCGTTCGGCGGTTGTAAAACTCGACGGCAATCCCTCTACATTCAACCATGTATTCATGCGGGGGCATGTCCGGATTTGGTGTCTTCTTCCGCCTCTTCCCGCTAGATGATGACGGATTCAATGATCCCGACGTCAACTCCGTGTTGGTGGACGGAAGCACCGTCTCACCAACATCATCCAAATCCATAAATTGGGGGCGCTTCTCCATCGACCTACTTCCTTCTCCCGCCATACGTGATAGTCAACTCCCTACCGTGGTCGAAATTCCAAATTGATGGTTTTAAAAAAAACCGCAAAGAGTCTGGGTGCAATAAATGGGCCAAGCCCGACCATCCACCGAACTCACTTTCAGGCCGCAAAGCAAACTGACACGTGAGGCCTAGGAAGTGGACTTGGCAGAGAATATGGACAAAATTCCGCTATTTATGTGGTTTACCAGGTTTAGCGAAGACGTCCCCGCCCCAGCCCGGAGACCCTAGACTAGTGCTCGTCTATCGGCTATATAATATCGATTCCGCCCCTAATTCTCCTTGCTTCACATACTCCCTCTTCATCCACCTCTTAATTGAGTTGGTTGTGGGCGTCGTGCGAGGACTTCATTCATTTGCATCATATACATTATTCAAATTTTTCCCACTCATGGCCAAGGTTGTTCGGCCATCCGTCCGTCCAGTAGTGTCCGTCCGTCCGGATGTCCGTCCGGTAGTGTCCGTCCGTCCGGATGTCCGTCCGATAGAGGCTATTGTCCGTCCGATAAGGGTCAACCCTAGTTTGACCATGACTCGAGGTAAATCAATTTACCCACTGCCACGAAGGCGACTACGTGGCTGACACGTCGTCAACAGGGTTGCGCGCGTGCGGACAGAGGGCGGGCGCGTAAAGGGGTCGGGCGCGTACGGAGATGGGCCGGGCGCATACAGGGGAGGACCGGGCGCGTACCGTGTTGGGCCGGGCGCGTATAGGGGTGGACCGGGCGCGTACTGTGAAGGGTTGGGCGCGTGCAGAGAGGACTGCGCGCGTAACGCAAGTGTCCGGGCGTGCGCGGTGAAGGGCCGGGCGCATACTTGGAGGGGCTGGCGCATACGGCCAAGGTCGCGCGCGTTCGTAGAGGGGCTGCGCGCGTTCGTGGGGGAGGACTGGGCGCGTTTGTGGAGGGGGCTGGGCCTGGCGCGTGGCCTTTGGGGTTGCGCGCGTATGGGTATTGAATTTAGGGGTCGCGCGCGCTCTCTCACTTCTTAACATGCATGAGCTTCATATCGCAATGTGTATGAAAAATTTTAATCTTATATTTATCACGAGATGGGCAAAAAGCACCGTTACATCACAATGCTAGTACGTATTGCAAAATGATCAACAATTGAAACCTTCACTATCAATACGCTAAGTCAAAATATCTATATCTCATAGCGGAAGCAAGCGTCCGGAACTTCAAAGTTGAATGGTTTAGCCATTAGCTCGTCAACCACTTTGCAGAGTGTTGGATGTTTGAGGGGATCTCGCTCCAGTAATTTCTCGATCTTCACTTGAAAAGCTGCGTAGTTGACGGTTGATTTGAAGAATGTTGAGTCAGATTCTTTCTCCCAAATCGCTCTAGCCATCCACCCAACGGAGTACGAATCAGCGAGCTGGGTGTATTGGTGACGCCGCTGCATCACATCCAATGCCGTTTCCGAATCTTGTGGGCCGAATTTGTAAAACAACTCTGGAGCTACCCAATGTTGTCTACGGCGTTGAATGTCCAGCTCCGTGTCTGTCCGAAATCCATATTTTGATGGCTCTTCGTGTGATACTCGGCTCGCAATTCCCCAATCACAAACGCCTATGAAGACAGATCCTGGTTTCTTTGGAAGAAAGTGGAGAAGCACGTTTGTGGGAGCGATGTCATTGTGAATGACATTTGCCTTCAAGACTTGGGCCATGGTGCATATCGAACCACTAATTTTCAATTTTTTTCAGTTAGAAGGATAATTATGATAATCTTAGACTAATTAGTTCAAGTTTTGAGTTAATACTATTTTAGTATAGTTATTAGATGAGTTAGGAAATATCGTTAATGGGGATTGCCTAAGTGGTTTAAAACCATGAAGGACTGAGCTTAAGTCCCGAGCCCGGAGCTCAAGCCCTGAGCCCGGAACTCAAGCCCGGACTCCAGGCCCTAACCCCGAGCCCGGAACTAAAGCCCGGACTCCAGGCCCTAACCCCGAGCCCGGAATCGAAGCCCGGACCCCAGGCCCTAACCCCGAGCCCGGAGCCTAAGCCCGAGCCCGGAAGCTCGAGCCCGGAGCCCCAAGCCCGGACCCCAGGCCCTAAGCTGAACCTGGAGATCAAGCTCTGAAACCCAGAACCGGGCCAGCCCGCCTCGACCACGCAGCCTGCCTCTATCTCGCTGTAAAGCCCGGAGGACGAGCTGTAAAGCCAGGAGAACGAGCTGTCAAGACCGAAGGACAAACTTAGAAGCGAGGATCAGAGATGGAGCCTTCGACTGCAACCTGTAGGAATCTTCCCATTCGGTAGGAGTCAACTACTTAACCGACGCCCTGGACTCCTACACCACAACAAGTATAGCAAGCATGAGAGTGAGGAGCAGCTGCGAACGAGGGAGCTCAGCCCGGACGTAGGGAGCAGTCTGGAGAGCGAGGGAGTACGCCAACGAAGGGCAGCTGCGACATCAAGGAAGCTCCAGCACGAACAAGGGAGCACGTACACGAGGGAGCTTAGCCCGGACGTAGGGAGCAGCTTGGAGAGCGAGGGAGCACGTCCACAGTGAGCGAATCCACGAGGAAGTACGTCCACGAAGGGCAGCTGCGACATCAAGGAAGCTCCAGCACGAACAAGGGAGCACGTACACGAGGGAGCTCAGCCCGGACGTAGGGAGCAGCCTGGAGAGCGAGGGAGCACGTCCACAGTGAGCGAATCCACGAGGGAGTACGTCCACGAAGGGCAGCTGCGACATCAAGGAAGCTCCAGCACGAACAAGGGAGCACGTACACGAGGGAACTCAGCCCAAACGCAGGGAGCAGCCTGAAGAGCGACGGAGCTCAGCCCGGACGCAGAGAGCAGCCTAAAGAGCGAGGGAGCTCAGCCTGGACGTAGGGAGCAGCCTGAAGAGCGAGGGAGTACGCCCACTGTGAGCCGCAAAACCGGCCCACGAGGTTGAATGGACCGCGCATCGCGTCCATAAGGGTTAACTAGTAGTGAAAATGGGTTATCCCATTGGTTAGTTCTTGGTTTTCGATTGGATTGACCAATTAAGCCTTCCGTGCACTAAATCATCAGTGGGAGCCACATTGTGGTAACCGGAAGTTTTAGGAAGATAACCAAAAAATAAAGAAAAAATTAAAAGAATAGAAGAAAACAAAAAGAAAAAAAATAAGAAAAGATGGAGAAAACCAAAACAATAGGAAGGAGGGAAAAATGGTGAGAAGGAGGAAAGAAGGAAGAAGGAAAAAATCAAAGAGCCTCAAAGAAAAGGGAAGAGGAAAAAATAGTTTAAGGGACCCAAAGGCTTGGGGAAAAAACCCTCACCATCATTTGGCAAATTAGCCATAACCCAAAACAAGGGGAATTCAATCTAGGCTAATTAGGTAGTATTTGCATCGTTGAAATTAGTTTAGAGGCTCACTTATTGAGATCATGCACACACATGTGGCATGGAGTCAAAGGTTAGATTTAGATATTCCTTGGTTAGTGGGACACCCACTTGTGTTAAATGCAAGGGTGGCTAGTGATTTTTTAGTTTTTTAGTTACTATTGTTTAGTGTGACCATTAATGTGCCCACCCAAAATTGGCGGCTGTGAACGACGAAGGGAACGACCTTGGGAACAAGAAGGGAGCAAGGGCTTTGGGGTTACCCCCCTTGGAGGCGCGCATTCGAAGGTGTGTGAGGTAGGAGTTAGAGAGGCGTGTGGTAGGAGCTAGGAACCGAGAGAGGTTGTGGAAAGAGAGAGAGAGGGTAAGGTCCCAGATTTCCCCCCCGTGTGGGCTCAATGTTGAGCCATTTGTTATGAAAATTTGAGCGTAGATAGATCAAAGCGTGGGCTTCCCAACAAGCTCAAGAGCACGCGGTTTGGAGCTGTGACGACGAAGATACGAGCTACGGAGTGAAGGCGACCAGCTGGAGGATCAGCGGCGCACCACACACGGCCTCGGGTTTTCCCTCGTCAGTCACGGAGTTCCGGTCCAATCGAGTTGGTCTTTTAGGAGTAGATAGATCAGAGCGTTGGCTTTCCAACAAGCCCAAGAGCGTGCGGTTTGGAGCTGTGACGACAAAGATACGAGCCGTGGAGCGAGGGCGACCAGCTGGAAGATCGGCGGCGGATCTCACACGGACTCGGTATTTTCCTTCTCAGTCACGGAGTATTGCTTCAATCGAGTTAAGATTTTAGGTGTAGATAGATCGAAGCGTTGGCTTTCCAACAAGCCCAAGAGCGTGCGGTTTGGAGCTGCGAAGACGAAGATACGAGCCGCGGAGCAAGGGCAACCAGCGGATCTCAAACGGCCTCGGTTTTTGCCTTGTCAGTCACGGAGTTTTGCTCCAATCGAGTTGAGCTTTACGGTGTAGATAGATTAGAGCGTTGGCTTTCCAACAAGATCAAGAACGTGCAATTTGGGACTGCGACGACGAAGATACAAGCCGTGGAGCGAGGGCGACCAGCTGGAAGATCGGCGGCGGATCCCATAGGTCCTCGGTCTTTCCCTCGTCAGTCACGGAGTATTGCTCCAATCAAGTTGAGTTTTCGGGTGGAGAGAGATCAGAGCGTTGGCTTTCCAACAAGCTCAAGAGCGTGCGGTTTGGAGCTGCGAAGACGAAGATACGAGCCGCGGAGCAAGGACGACCAGCTGGAGCAACCGGCGGCGGATCCCACGCGGCCTCGGTTTTTCCCTCGTCAGTCACGGAGTTCTAGTTGTATTAAGCTAAGATTTTAGGAATAGATAGATTAGAAAGTTGGCTTTCCAACAAGATCAAGAACGTGCGGATCGGAATTGTGACGACGAAGATATCGGCTGCAGAGTGAAGAGCACCAAGAAGAGGAAGACGACCACAATCACAAGAACGAACACAAACACGGCAGAGGGTGAATTGAGCGGGATCAGGGAGCCTTCTTCCTTTCCCAATTGATTCATTATTCTCTTGATTGCATGTGGAGAAGGAACCCTAAATTGTCTAGTTAAAAACACTACGCGGAAGCGCTGCCAAATTTTCACTAGGATTAGGGTTTTGTTATAAATTCAACCAATTGGTGGTTTAATTGTCATTAGTAAGGTTGGAATGGGATTACTTGTGTGAATGCATGTGAATGTGTAGTGCATGATATTAAATGAATGCATATGTTAAGTGAACACTGCTGGTCGTTGGCTGTGGGTCTAGGATTGAATCAAATGGTTAATTGAAGGCTGCCATCGTGTTACGCAAGAAAAACTAATAAGAATACAAAAAAAAAACATAGAAAACGGAGCCATAAGGCAAAAGATAAAGAGGTTCAAAGTCCGGCAATAAGTCAAAGATATAATTCATCCCTAATGCACTCATGATAGATAAAACATTGCGTTAAACACATCATGAACCGCTGCGATCTAAATGGGAGGTATGCATGTATGTTTTGATTGTTGATTGAACAAGGGGCTGAATCCCTCAAAGTAGGATCTTGTGTTCAAGATAAGCTTCCCACTAGGGGGGGTTTATTTGGCTCACATTTTGGTGCGTCCGCCGGGAGGAGGCGTGTTCATGGTTTGATTGTGCTAATCGTTCTATCGTTGGATGTAGGGTTATAAACGCAATTAGCCTTATGGCATATGGAGCAGCATGAGGTAGCTTAGAGGTAAGTGCCCAACCTTGCTCGTGGATGGTTGATTGAGTGTCAATTGTGTGTATGTTTGGAAGTCTTGTGAATGAAGGAAGGTGCCAAGTTGTGTTTAGAGGTGGGGGTCTAGAAGGGAGTGTGGATTTCCCGACTCTCCAACCACAAAACACCTTGTGTTGGGGGGATCCCCTTCTAGGCTTGTGGCTTGAGTCGAGCAAGGGGCCTAGGGGTGAAAGGTTGAGGCCCTCCCACGGAAATCCACAAGGATTTCCAGTGAGCCTCTAGGTCGAAGGGGAAGGGTGCAAGTGCCCGGGTATGGGACAAGGGCGCCCCTTCCTTCCCCCCGCGCTTGACTAACCACCAAGGTAAGAACAACTTGGTGTAACTAGAATAGTTGAGTTAATTGTTGCAAGTTAACGTATGTGTATGTGAATGAGCCACTTGGTGGGGAGTTGGAGTCGTGGACGCATCCAAGACGTAGGGGTGCTGATTGGAAGGAGCGCTGCGTACGGTATGTGCACTACACCCTCTTTTTAGGACCACGAGTAGTAAATAGGACCAACTTGGAGGTGGTGACCTCACTTGGGTTAGGAAACCCTGATTTCCCACTTGAGCCGTGTGGAACACTTGCCTTAGAACCACTAGGTTGGCCAACCACGAAATTGCATGCAACGAATCTTGTGCTAACAAGTGGATTGGCTGGAGTTGCTTCAAGGTAAGTTATCCCCCTCTATAACATTGTATGTGACTTATTGGTTGGCCTTAGCACCGATAGAGTGCGATTAGGTCCACGGTCGACTTCAACTAACAGTGACAGGGTGGCTGGAGATGCATCAAGGTATGTCTTCTTCACAGTGATAACATTGTATACACACATTGTTGCATGCCGTCCCGTGATTGTGTCGTTTTCCTCCTAGTGGGTAATGCCTAGTTCAAGGAGGTAAAAGGTGGAAGAGGGATACCAGGATACCAGGGAACCCCACCTTTTATCAAATTGAGGCCTAGGTCAGCCCCACAGTAAGGATTTGTACCGTGTGGCGCCAGTTGAGGGACAGCTTTCCAACGGGGTGATGCTCGTGGAGACATCCCTCAATTCGGTTAGCTTTTTGTCGTTACCCTTGAAGGGTAGTCCTTAATAGGATTCTTCGGCGGCTTCATCGAGCTAAAACTCCACCACTAAGAAATTTTTGGGTCTTGGTCTTGAGTCAGTCCATCCTCGTGATAGAATCGGGAGTAGGAGTGTTGGAAACACCCACTCACCGATCGAATTAGGCCGTGCTTCGTGTAGACCCACCCACGACCTCGGAACTTGGACGGGAAACCTTTTGGAGGACATGAATACCATCAACAAACCATTAGACCGTACTCTTGGATCCTAGAGTAGATGTCCCGAGCCACAAGGTCTCAACGACCTTCCCTCACACCACAGTGGGAACCGGCGAGTGAAAGGAGGAGTAGGTCTAGGGAACTCACGGAGGACACGGCAGAGGGGTTCTTGGAGGTACAACTAGAGGCCTTACCAACTCCCTTCCTCCCCTTCCCTCCATCTTTTCCTTCAACTTCATTCAATCCGGTGAACACCACCACCACCACTAGCCCACAAGGTACCCCCTCAGCCCCTACCATGGCCTCTGGGGGACCACCCCCGGTGCGGCCTCCCATTAATCCCTTGGTTCAGCCAAGAGGTTTACCCATCTTAGTACCCGAGGGCTTGCAAGCGGCGCCTATGCCACCCAATTTGCCCACCTTTAGGGGGACCAAGGATGAAGACCCCTCCGCACACGTAGAACGTTTTCTGGAGCTCCTCACGACGTGCCTCATCACCAATACCGGTTATTTCCTAGTGTGGTTCTCGTGTACCTTGAAGGACGCCGCCTACGAGTGGTATAGGAATCACCCCCCCGGAACCTTTGAGGATTGGGATAGTCTCATGAGGGCCTTCTTGGAACATTTTAGACCCGAGGTAGGTCAGAGTAATGCCCTCACAGCCCTAGCCGCGCTACGTCAAGGTCCAGGGGAGGATATCACGACCTACATCAGGAGATTCGAGTTGGTGGTTACAAGATTCGTGGGCAATCTCCTCACCAATGACACCTTAACCCAATTCTTTATCCAAGGGTTCAACAGTGAGGGAACCATTAGGGAGATTCTGAAGGTCCGCCCCACATCGTTAGACGCAGCCAAGGCACAAGCTAGGCTAATAGAGCAAGTCGATCGAGACCAAGAGCGTATGTGGAGGAAGGAAGAGCACCACATCCCTAGTTTCATACCTATCCATGCCAAGGGCAAGGGGCCGGCCCTGGAACCTAACCCAGGAAACCCGGGTGCACAAGTTCCCATCTGGAACTACTATGCTCCACCCTTGAACGTTAGACCACCCGTAGCTCTCCCCGAGCTCACCTATCACGAAGAGCGAGGCACCTGGAAGGAGGAGATGAAGAACGAAATCCTCCAAGGCCAACAAGGCTTTCAGGACCAATTAGCTCAACAAATCAAGGCCATGCAAGACCAAATGGCCTTGTTGATTAAAAATCAAGTCCCTAACCCCACACCTCCACCCATAGAGTCTGGTAGACATGCCTCGGGCCTATGGTGCACTCAATGTGGCCAACCAGGGCACACTAGCCCCTTCTGCACCACCCCTGCGGCGGCACCGCAGTACCAGGCCACTCAAACCCCGTATGTGCCGCCCCATAGGAATCAACCACCAGTGGCAACTAACTATGGCCCTCAAGGCTATACACCACCAAACCAAGGTTATGGGGGACCTCCACGACCACGGTATGAAATCCACCACACTTGTGGCAAGAGACACGCACCTGGGCAGTGTTGGGTTGAAAGTGGAGTAGTATGTGGTAACTGTGGGGGTAATCACCCCACCCAAGTATGTCGAAGGCCGGACAAGGTAATTCCCATGCCTTCCCCACCGGGGAACTATCCTCAACAAGCCCAAGACCACTTTAGAGGTGCACGTAACCCCACCACCGATAACACCCTTAGGCCACCTAGCCTCTACTATGACTACAACAATAACCGCCAAAGTCAAACTTCCCCAATGGGGGTTAATACCAAGGACGGTTACATCCCTATAAACCAAGGGCAAAACCATGGTGGCCAACAAAACCACGGTGGCCAACAAAACCACGGTGGCCAACAAAACCACGGTGGCCAACAAAACCACGGGGGCCAACAAAACCACGGGGGCCAACAAAACCAAGGTCCACAGGATGTGCGCTATGCCACCATGTCAAGTGACATCGTATCCACACAAGGTCCTTCCCTCACAGAGCTCAATGTAGTGTTTCACGAGGTTAGCACAACCAAGGAAGCAAAGACTTGTGAGTTACCCGCCTTGGCAGTCCAAACTCGGTCTAACCGACGGGAGCCTAGGTACTCGAGCCCCCCTCCACCCATACCAGAAGAAGATGAGACCTCGGAGGAAGATTCACCTCACTTTTCTGACCTAAACGATACAACCAAGGAGGCGGTGGAAGGCACTAAACAGGCCAACTTAAGGTCCTCCCATGGGACACCTAGGTCACAAACACCATTGTCCACTTCCCAAGAGCCATGGGAAGGTCCACCGGTTCCTAGGCCCGAAGTGAATACATTCCCACGTGTCGAGGGACACGTGGGAGAAGGACCTTACAATTTATGGGCAGATTTGAGTCGTCTCAAGGCGGACATCACCATAGCCCAACTGTTGGAGGTATCCCCATCCATGAGGAAAGTCCTTAGGTCGGGCACCCCGGTGAAGCGGAGGCCTAAGGCAAAGGTGAGGTTGGCGGCTCGTGTAAAATCTGCACATCCCAACATCGAAGTCAAGGCGGTTCAAATTGAGGTCTCAATTGTGGATAAGGTGGTACCCAACGTACTTGTCGACGGTGGGAGTGGCTTGAACATCATGCCCCTCTCAACTATGGAAAAATTGGGTCTAGACATCACTGAACCATCACCATACATCATCAACATGGCCAATCAGAGCTCGGAAGCCCCGTTAGGCCAAATTAGTGGTTGTAAAGTTACCACGGGGGGGGTAGAGTATTCCCTCACCTTCCAAGTCATTCGAATGCACACCAATAAGGAGGCATATCCTTTGTTACTAGGTAGGCCTTGGTTGCGAATTGCCAATGCCACAGTAGAATGGGGAGGCCCAAAACCAAACATCACCTATGGTCCACCGGAGAACCCTACCACGGTCCATATCCAACCAAGTAGGCTAGGATTATGCCACGGTTGCATGGGCTCTTCCGAAGATGAATCACAAGAGGTTCTAACAAAAGAGCCTCCCAAAAAAGTGAGGTTTGCGCCCCACAAGGCGGTGGATAGAGCCCAACCCTCGAAAGCCAAAGTAATGCCGTTCAAAAGTATGGGACCGGGCCTTTATGAGTGGGTCCCTAGCGGTGAATTTGTAGAGTGGTTGAGAGAACACCCCACCTCGAGCGCGGACGAAGCTGTGTCCGTGCATTTCATGGAGAGTGAGTTGATTGAGGTAGAGACCGGGTTGGAACCTAGCCTTGTCCCCCTCCTAGATGACTTAGAACCCGCAGCAGTATTCGGTATGGATGTCAATGGCACACAAAGGATGGAGTTGGAGGTTTTGATCGATAAGGGCCCTCTCAACCCATCTCTCCACTTTAGGAGGACATCCACCGGTATTCTAGGTAGTGGTTCGGGGGCAACATACCCCCAAGTTCCGAATGATTGGTACAAGGGACCTATTCAACAACCACACGTGCATCATGATGATTGGAAGTTACTGGTGGTCTCTCATGAGGACGAAGAAGTCCGCAATATAAAGGTAGATGTTGGATTGACCAAGGTGGAGATGGTGAACTACAAGTCACTAGTTGTCGAGTTCCGGGACATTTTTGCGTGGTCATATAGAGACCTCAAGGGCATTCCCCGGGCGGTGACACAACATCACAATTCTCTTCTCCCGGGCACTACTCCCATTAGACAAACCACCCGGTTCAAGATCAACCATCGTAAGACCACCCCTTACCACCCCCAAACCAATGGCCATACCAAACGGGTCAACCAAACCCTCGTGAAAATTTTGAGGAAGACGGTCACCGATTCCAAGAGGGATTGGAACACGAAACTCCCCGCCGCATTATGGGCCTACCGAACCACCTTCAAAGTAACCACCCATGCTACTCTCTTCTCGTTGGTATATGGCATTGAAGCCATTTTGCCAATAGAATTTGAGATCCCTTCAGACCCTTCTCTGCGAGTGGCCGTGACCGAACGATGGTCCATGGCCACGTCTCTAGCGGATCGGTTAGAACGATTGGAGGAGCTTGATGAGATGTGTCGGTGGAGCGCCCAACACATGGAAGCCATTCAACGTCGAAGGAAGATTGCCTTCGACAAACGAAACAAGGTCCGGTCACTACAACCGGGCATGTTAGTCCTCCTCCAAGATGCGAGGAGATTGGGTTTCTCTGGCAAGTTAGATGCTTTGTGGTTGGGACCCTATCTCGTGAAGGAGGTCTTCCCCAACAACTCCGTTCAACTTCAAACCCTAAACGGCGAGGATTTCCCCACGCGAACGTCGGGCAACCGGTGCAAGGAGTACAAGGTGTGAATTGTTCACAACCTTCACGATTGGGCCTCCAAATTTTGGCTGCAACCATGGGTCATTCGAACACAAAAAGTTAGAATTTGACCGTGTGCCCATGAGCAAGAGGGGGTTCTCTGCCTCTTCGAGTTGTCCCAGATGGCCGCCATGTGTGAGCCGCAAAACCGGCCCACGAGGTTGAATGGACCGCGCATCGCGTCCATAAGGGTTAACTAGTAGTGAAAATGGGTTATCCCATTGGTTAGTTCTTGGTTTTCGATTGGATTGACCAATTAAGCCTTCCGTGCACTAAATCATCAGTGGGAGCCACATTGTGGTAACCGGAAGTTTTAGGAAGATAACCAAAAAATAAAGAAAAAATTAAAAGAATAGAAGAAAACAAAAAGAAAAAAAATAAGAAAAGATGGAGAAAACCAAAACAATAGGAAGGAGGGAAAAATGGTGAGAAGGAGGAAAGAAGGAAGAAGGAAAAAATCAAAGAGCCTCAAAGAAAAGGGAAGAGGAAAAAATAGTTTAAGGGACCCAAAGGCTTGGGGAAAAAACCCTCACCATCATTTGGCAAATTAGCCATAACCCAAAACAAGGGGAATTCAATCTAGGCTAATTAGGTAGTATTTGCATCGTTGAAATTAGTTTAGAGGCTCACTTATTGAGATCATGCACACACATGTGGCATGGAGTCAAAGGTTAGATTTAGATATTCCTTGGTTAGTGGGACACCCACTTGTGTTAAATGCAAGGGTGGCTAGTGATTTTTTAGTTTTTTAGTTACTATTGTTTAGTGTGACCATTAATGTGCCCACCCAAAATTGGCGGCTGTGAACGACGAAGGGAACGACCTTGGGAACAAGAAGGGAGCAAGGGCTTTGGGGTTACCCCCCTTGGAGGCGCGCATTCGAAGGTGTGTGAGGTAGGAGTTAGAGAGGCGTGTGGTAGGAGCTAGGAACCGAGAGAGGTTGTGGAAAGAGAGAGAGAGGGTAAGGTCCCAGATTTCCCCCCCGTGTGGGCTCAATGTTGAGCCATTTGTTATGAAAATTTGAGCGTAGATAGATCAAAGCGTGGGCTTCCCAACAAGCTCAAGAGCACGCGGTTTGGAGCTGTGACGACGAAGATACGAGCTACGGAGTGAAGGCGACCAGCTGGAGGATCAGCGGCGCACCACACACGGCCTCGGGTTTTCCCTCGTCAGTCACGGAGTTCCGGTCCAATCGAGTTGGTCTTTTAGGAGTAGATAGATCAGAGCGTTGGCTTTCCAACAAGCCCAAGAGCGTGCGGTTTGGAGCTGTGACGACAAAGATACGAGCCGTGGAGCGAGGGCGACCAGCTGGAAGATCGGCGGCGGATCTCACACGGACTCGGTATTTTCCTTCTCAGTCACGGAGTATTGCTTCAATCGAGTTAAGATTTTAGGTGTAGATAGATCGAAGCGTTGGCTTTCCAACAAGCCCAAGAGCGTGCGGTTTGGAGCTGCGAAGACGAAGATACGAGCCGCGGAGCAAGGGCAACCAGCGGATCTCAAACGGCCTCGGTTTTTGCCTTGTCAGTCACGGAGTTTTGCTCCAATCGAGTTGAGCTTTACGGTGTAGATAGATTAGAGCGTTGGCTTTCCAACAAGATCAAGAACGTGCAATTTGGGACTGCGACGACGAAGATACAAGCCGTGGAGCGAGGGCGACCAGCTGGAAGATCGGCGGCGGATCCCATAGGTCCTCGGTCTTTCCCTCGTCAGTCACGGAGTATTGCTCCAATCAAGTTGAGTTTTCGGGTGGAGAGAGATCAGAGCGTTGGCTTTCCAACAAGCTCAAGAGCGTGCGGTTTGGAGCTGCGAAGACGAAGATACGAGCCGCGGAGCAAGGACGACCAGCTGGAGCAACCGGCGGCGGATCCCACGCGGCCTCGGTTTTTCCCTCGTCAGTCACGGAGTTCTAGTTGTATTAAGCTAAGATTTTAGGAATAGATAGATTAGAAAGTTGGCTTTCCAACAAGATCAAGAACGTGCGGATCGGAATTGTGACGACGAAGATATCGGCTGCAGAGTGAAGAGCACCAAGAAGAGGAAGACGACCACAATCACAAGAACGAACACAAACACGGCAGAGGGTGAATTGAGCGGGATCAGGGAGCCTTCTTCCTTTCCCAATTGATTCATTATTCTCTTGATTGCATGTGGAGAAGGAACCCTAAATTGTCTAGTTAAAAACACTACGCGGAAGCGCTGCCAAATTTTCACTAGGATTAGGGTTTTGTTATAAATTCAACCAATTGGTGGTTTAATTGTCATTAGTAAGGTTGGAATGGGATTACTTGTGTGAATGCATGTGAATGTGTAGTGCATGATATTAAATGAATGCATATGTTAAGTGAACACTGCTGGTCGTTGGCTGTGGGTCTAGGATTGAATCAAATGGTTAATTGAAGGCTGCCATCGTGTTACGCAAGAAAAACTAATAAGAATACAAAAAAAAAACATAGAAAACGGAGCCATAAGGCAAAAGATAAAGAGGTTCAAAGTCCGGCAATAAGTCAAAGATATAATTCATCCCTAATGCACTCATGATAGATAAAACATTGCGTTAAACACATCATGAACCGCTGCGATCTAAATGGGAGGTATGCATGTATGTTTTGATTGTTGATTGAACAAGGGGCTGAATCCCTCAAAGTAGGATCTTGTGTTCAAGATAAGCTTCCCACTAGGGGGGGTTTATTTGGCTCACACCCACGAAAGGCAGCTGCGACATCAAGGAAGCTCCAGCACGAACGAGGGAGCACGTACACGAGGGAGCTCAGCCCGGACGTAGGGAGCAGCCTAGAGAGCAAGGGAGCACGTCCACAGTGAGCGAATCCACGAGGGAGTAGTCTGCAGGTTCAAGGGAGCTCTAGCCCGGATCAGTGAGTGAGTCCACGAGAGCTCTAGCCCGGATCAGTAAGCAAATTCAAGGGAGCTCTAGCCTGGATCAGTGAGTGAGTCCACGAGAGCTCCAGCCCGGACCAGTGAGCGAATTCAAGAGAGCTCTAGCCCGGATTAATGAGTGAGTCCACGAGAGCTCCAGCCCGGATCAGTGAGCGAGTCCACGAGAGCTCCAGCCCGGACCAAGGAACAAGTCCACGAGAGCTCCAGCCCGGACCAAGGGACAAGTCCACGAGAGCTCCAACTTGAACCAGGGAGCACGTTCAAGGTAAGCACACTCCAAACTAGGGGACGAGTGAACAGAGGACCGAGTGAAGGACCAAATCGATACGAGGGGAAGGAGGAATAGGGAGGGGGGTCATGGCCTCTTCCAACCTAGTACCAGCCTCGGTTAAAGCCATTTTCCCTGCCATCCCCAAGGAACCTCTTGAGCTTACGGAGCTCAAAGAGGATCTCCTCCGCATGGGATGCCTCTTCCTCCTCGAACGTTGTTGGAGTTTTTGCATTGAGTCCACGGTGCAGGAGTTAAGTCAGGACTCGTTGCCGGAACCCGAGGGAGATAGTATCCGTGCTTGCCCAAGTCGGTGGACCATGGGGAAGTGGCAAGAGGTGTACGGATTTCCCCGGCAAGGTGCAGGATGGACGAGTTTGAAGAAGGAGGAGTACGCCAACGGACGATTTAGCACCAAAGACTCCAAGAATGGTTACGGGTTGAAGGATTGCATAGACCCTCAAGCACGACGTGTCTTTGCATTCCTGGTACCTATTCTACACCCTGAAAAACCTACACGAGTCACCGTAACCTTGGCCAACACCGTGTACGGATCGTATCTAGGGGAGAGGATGGTGAATTGGGCCATCATCGTGAAGGACGTAGTACTCCGGTTGACAAAGAGTGTTAGCAATGCCAAGCGTTCTCCTCTTTGCCCCTTCTTGATCCACCTCTACCATCACTTCAAGGAAACAACGCCGGAGGAGACAATGGCGTACGGGACTCATTTGATGATGAAGAAGTTCCAAGGGACCGAATCGGAGTTTGAGTCAGGCTCTGAAGGAGGAAGCACTTCCTCCCCATCAGCAGAAGAGGTACCTCCACCCCCCAAGCGCCAGAGAAGGAGAGAAGGAGGAGCCCCTTCTACTCGGACCCGAGCCGCCCTCCGCGCAGCAGTTACCGGACCCGCACATCTCGGAGACAAGACCTACCGAGCATCCGAGCTAATTGAGGCTCTTCGTGTGTATGTAGAAGACACGGACAAGACATTGGCACATGTGAGCGGCTTGGTGGGCAACCCACCTATCCAAGGACTAGTCGCAGCGGTCAAGAAAAGTATAGGAGGAGCGAGGGACCTTCGTAGTATGGAGCAGAAGGTCCACCGACTCACCCTTGAGATGACTAAGATGAAGAGTCGTGCCTTGGAGGCAGAGAAGAGGCAGAAGGAGGCTCTTCTCCAAGCCAATGCCTCTGCGGAGGCATTACAGCGAGTGGAGGGTGCCTTACACCTACCTGCCGATGTCGTACTCAAGGCCCGGATGTTCGATGCTAGGTTGGAGAGAGATGACCACGTTTCGAGCAAGAGGGTGATCGCATTCATGATGGAGCAAACCGTGGAGGTTGAGGAGGCTTATGCCAGCATGAGGTTATTGGTGAGTAACCTCACACACATCTTACCCAAGTTCGTGGGTGACTCCGACAGCTCAAGTAAGGATGGGGATTCGGACTCTGACACGGAAGATCGCGGCATCGGCAACAACAAAGGGAAGGCGGTGGTGGACCTTGACAGTCCAACTCCTCTTGTACGACCTGCGAGTGTTCCTGCGAGACCATCTCCTTCAGAAATCACCACCCAGACGCAGAGTGGATGGAAGGAGAGCTTAGATGCAGGGGTGGAACCTCCACCCTTGATCCGTCATCGCCAGCCACCCCGAGGTGACACCGTTCGCTCTACGCCAATTATGGCCCCTTTATCGAATGTCTTTCCCCTTGGAAAGACTACGAGTGAGAGTTCTTCTCATTGGCACCTCCCGGTTCTTACATCCGGCCCGGATATCATGACAACTCCGACCCAGGTATCAATCCTTCCATCTCGGTCCGAGTTTCCTCCAGTTCCAGTATCCTTACCCGTTACCTCCACCGGGATGGCCACCACTTTCTCTACAAGAGAAACCATGTCCCGTTCATTTGCCACTCTGACTCAGCCCACGGATGCCACTTTGGCACCTTTGATGACACTTGCTACGGCCGCACCCACCCCGTCTTCAAGCCGAAGCTCCAAGAAACGTAGAAGGAAGGAGGAGAAGAAGAGGCTCGAGGAGTTGGCGCAGGGTAGGTAGAAACTTACGCCTATAGGGTAAGGATCTTGTTTCGTAGGTCACTGTTCATTCCGGGATTTGGCCCCCGGTTGACTTTGGTTTTGACTTGGTTTTGCCTTGGGATTTGTGTAATAAGTCACCTTCTGAAGGTGCACGTCGTGAGTAGTGGCGGCCACCGCCGCCAGGAGTAGTTAATGCGCCGTTTTAGGTATCTTTTGAGTTTGGACTCTTGTGTGGGTCCTTGGCGGTATAAGAGAGAAGCCTCGTGGCCTCTCTCTTCACTGCTTGATGTGTGTATTCGCTTTCAGTTTTAATTCTAAACCTACGCTCTGAGAAGACCTTCAAAGGTTGGAGAGCTCGGATTGCATACATGACTGTGAGTGCCATTTCAAGTAGTCCACTCCTCAAGTCTATACTAATTGTCTAATCACTGTTTCCTTGTTCCATCAAGTAGATTAGTCCGGGTGGATGGGAATAATAGGTGAGGTGAGAGGATAGTTAGTAGGGGCGTGACTCCAACTCTAAACCGTTATAGTTGTTTTCTTGTTCCATCAAGTAGAATAGCTGGGGTGGATGGGAATAACAGGTGAGATTATACGTGTCTAGGGAAGGACGAGGGAGAAGTGACGGATGGATAAGGGTCCTAGTGAGTCTTGAGTGACCTTCCGGCGTACCGATTGGTGTCGGTTGTGAAGACTCGTATCATCCCCTGAACATCTTACCTCCAGCCGCTTCGGATGTGGAGGAAGACTGAGAGTAGGACGGATAGTGGGCAGGTAGGCCCCTTGCTCACTTACATTTCGCCACTCACAGTTTCGGAAACACGGGTCTAACACCCCTTCGGGGGGATCTCAGTGACATCATAACCATCCAAGTGAGTGAATAGAGTTAGAAGGAGAGAATGGGAGGAAGAGTCTCTGTTACTTGTGTCAAACACTAAAATCTCTGTGAGTCCTCGGATCATCGTCCGTGGTGATATAAAACCCCGCCAAGTATGCATGTACTCTGGATGTCCATATTGTGCATAGGTGTAACTATAATTTCTAGATCTAATCTAAGGTTTGAGTAATAAAAGTTCTTCCTACCCGAGCGAGGTAGGACGTACGAGGTAGGACGTACGAGGTAGGACGTACGAGGTAGGACGTACGAGGTAGGACGTACGAGGAGGCAACACGCGTACGAAGAACGGAGTAATTGGTGTAATTAACACCCAGGCTTTGTGATCTAAACCGTTATTACCTCCTTTCCTTTAATGTATCTATTGTATAATTGATATTGTATAGATTATAGCTTGTTGTTAGTCGTTGTAGTTCTCGGTGACTCTCTGTGGGAACGATTACCTTAAGGGTATCTTTGTGTTAAGATGTGAATACTTGCCAACACGTACTACAACAGTGCACATAATAGCCCAGGCAAGTCTTGCTCTATTCTTCTGGAAGGCTAAGATTTGTGTTGTATCCTCCGCCGAAATATATGGAGCTGAAAGGATTGAGTTGCTCGAAGCCGCGGGATTTGCCTTTGAATCAACGGTTTTAAAATGGGCCCAACTACCACCATTCCACCACAATGTGTACGCCTCCATATTCTTTGTATTCACCGCCCAAAACTTTATAACTCTTGGGTGTGCAACATGACATATTGGCCTCGTGAGACCGTTGTCTAAATTTCTCCTTCGGATGAGACTCCGTTGGCATTTTCCCGGCAAACTCCATGTATGCCGAAATGGCTCGCACAACCACGATGCAGACCTTCCGAACCTTTCCGTATCCACCAACGGCGACATATCCGGAAAGTCCATAAACTCCGATATCTTCTGGAAGAAATTGCACGCTGTGCAACATATGCGCCTCCATGGCTGACTTCATCGCTTGTTCATTCCAAGGCATACCTCTTGTACGAGAGCTTGAAAACTTGTCGATGGTGGTCTTCACACCTTCGAGGAACTTGCGGAGTTCCAAGTCTCGTGGCTGATGCTGGCTCCCGCGAGGTTTTTTCACCTCACAATCGAATACCTGCGATGCATTACTCGTACATTGAGTGATTACTCTCTCCATGAATGAGGCATAGTGATACATGCCATATGCATCCTTGAACGATTCAGAACTCTCCAGAGCGCGCTCGAATTTCGACTGGATGTCGGCCTGTAAGCACATGATTCCTGGCTCTCCCTTCTCCAAATAAACTTGACGGAATCGCACCACGTCAGTTTCACACCATCGACGGTAGTATTGTATTGCCACACCTCGAAGAAATGCAGTATACTCCTTTGGTGGATAATCGGCATCCTTCTCGTGCGCAGACATTTTTTGCTTCGCCCTCTTCGACGGTGCCTTCGGTGCATCGGAAGGATTGCGGCTTGACGCCGCAACGCTAGTAGGTGGAAGCTCCGATGCATCTGGAGCATCTAAATCAACATATGCGGGCCGTTTCCCAGTATTACGATCAGTGGCCATTGCAATAATCACAACCGTACACAAACAAGAATTTTAAAAAAAATCAAAACCTCCCCCGGACCCAATGTGTGGTGGCCTTCCTCTTAGTTCCTAGCAAAGTACAAATAGTACTAGGACAAGGAGCCACTTGAGAGGAGCCTATGTGATTGATATTAGAATCTGTTCCATTTATAGTGAAATGGAAAACCCTGGCCGCGCATGCGCGTCTGCATGCGCCTGACCAAGACGCCACGCGCCCGGCCCTCCTGCGTACGCGCACGACCCTCCAATGAACGCGCCCGGCCCAAGATGCCACGCGCCCGGCCCTCCAGAGAACGCGCCGGGCCTCCAGAGAACGCGCCCGGCCGTCCAGCGAATGCGCCCAGCCCTCCAGCGTACGCGCCTGGCCTTCCAGAGAACGCGCCCTGCCCTCCAGAGAACGCGCCCGGCCCTCCAGCGTACGCGCCCGGCCTTCCAGCGAATAGAGCCCGTTCCCCACGAATTTAGTCTGTTCCCCCACGAATAGAGCCTGTTCCCCTACGAATAGAGCCTGTTCCCCCACGAATAGAGCTTATTCCCGCCAGGATAGAGCCCGTTCCCGTACGCGCCCAGTCCGTTCCCCTTCGCGCCTGGCCTGTTCCCGCACGCGTCCGGCCTTAATGTCCACGCGCCCGACCGTGGATCCTACGCGCGAGGCCCCAAACCCTACGCTCGAGACTTCGAAACGTATGCGCGAGACCCCAGCGTATGCGCCCGGTCCCCATACAGCATGCGCGCGTTCCCCATGCGACGTGCGCGCCCGGCCCACTAGTATAAATAGTCGCGCGCGCCAAGCCCATCTCACAAACTCCAATTGGAAATCGTGGCCTTCAACTATCTTTTTAAGGTGGCTGATTGCGTGATCTTCGATTGGGGCTCCAGATTTGCACACATCCATACGACGTATTGCATCACCGCATCATTCACCATTCTAATTAATTAACATTGCTACCTCGGATTATTTCGAAATCCAAGGTGGTGATTTTTGTTGGTTTTTTTTTTAGATAGAGCTTAGCGTAGTTAACAAACATTTTGGTAGATTTTTTTACAGTGTTCGGCTATGGAGAGTGAGAGTGAGCCGGATGCCCAACAACCAGCCACCAATGTCCACCGCGCAGAGGAAGAGGGAGAAAGACAGAGATAGGGCGAGGCACGGGAAGCTCCAGAAGAAGCGGATGCATGTGTTCAACAATCCAGCGAAGATTGCATTCGTGGGTTGGCAAGATAAGCCATCGCCGTGGTCGACTGTCACTTGCGAGGATTACATCGAGTGGTGCCATTTGTTGAAGATGTTTCCTCCACATCGCCATTGAATAAATCGTCGCGCAAACAAGGCGAATTTGAAGTATTGCATCAATGAGGCGTTTCGAGCTCGTGCCCTCCAAGTTCACCAATACTTATATGAGCTCGAATTCATGCCCCGCAATGATTGTCCCGTCTATCTCGCTCGCATGGTATATGCGGAGGTCGTTCTCAATAAGCGAGTGGATTGGAGGACTGTGCAAAAAACTCCCAAAATGCCGAGGATGTGGATGCATGCTGATGTGCCTAGGGAGCAACATCCAGTGTTTCCTTTTACGGCACTATGGCCACAGAAAATGGATGGCCCAGAAGAAGTAGCCCCAGAAGAAGTAGCTGCAGTAGAGTCAGATTCATCACCGGATTCGGACTTAGATGGACGTGTAGGTCGGCGTTCATCGACTTCTCTAGTGGCGCGTGCATCACGAAAAAAGCGCCAATGAGTGAAGCTCCATCAAGCAGGACGTCTGATGGTTCAAGAAGCTGGCCAAGTAGATTTACTAATCGTAAATCTTGTTGGCGATGATGAACCCGCCGCGAGGCTTGAGGGTGTTGGAGATGAAGAACCCATCCATGTTGTGGATGAAATGCCAATGATGGATGTTGTAGTCACCACTTCCAACACCAGGCATATAGCATCAGGGTCTGGGAGTACGACCGTCGATGCTCACCAAGAGTTATTGGACACTATCAGCTTGAAGGATGAGATGATTCAACGTCTCCAAGAAGAGATTGAAAACCTCAAGCTGCAATCCAGTGAAAAGGGTGATATTATCACCAAGCAAG
>CAXARX010000668.1:0-15396 GCA_963971425.1 Bryoerythrophyllum caledonicum | reverse complement strand
AGAGTTTTGGTCCTAACTAATTAATTTACACTACTGTACAAAGAATCGTTTCCAATAGAGTGCTAGCTAGCCGATAAAACTGAAGCGCTCCTACTATGAGTTGGTGTCGCAGCACATGATAAGCAAATTCCCTATTGTACCACCAAAAACCACCCAAGGGCATAACAAAATGACCCTAAAGGTCGAACCCGCAAGACTCTGTGAAGTGTTTATCTCATTTAGACTCTTAAGCTTAGTTTACACCCAACTCTCCGGATCCAGTTTCATCCTTCACAACGACCCGAAACGTATTCCGATCCACAGGTCACACAAGAACCCCCGTACGATCCTCTCATACTACAACGACCTCGAGATCCGGTCATACCCGAGCAATGCAACGTGGCTACAAGCGCGCTCGTCCATTCCAACATCCACTACAACCATCATGTTTGCCAATAAGGCGGTGAAACCACTCTAGAGGCGGAACGCTCAATCACATCTCTTACCCGAGAGCTCTAGTCCAGATCAAGGTACCCTCCATGTCCGTCTACTCCTACCAATGGCTTTCCCACCCGGAATACTAGACCCTAGCCGCGTTGAGGCACTTGAGACCCGCTCCCAACTCTTGAAGACCTTGCAAAACACTTGGAAGAACCAAAACCACCAAGGGGAGAAATCCAAGTAAAACCTCACCCACTCTCCTAAGTCACTCTATACACGTCACTTGCCAATCTTTGGGGAGCAAGACATAATGAGAAGAAAATGAAGAGCAAATGAAAATTTTACTCAAGAGAAGCTCGTAGCCGCCTGAGAGGGAAGCCCATTTAAACACCAGGGACTCCAAAGAGCCCAGATCCTAAGAACCCGCAGGAAAGAATCGGATTCAAAACCCTAAAAATCGGATTCAAAGACCGGACCGGATGGCAACCCAAAACCGGATCGCCACCTCGACCGGATTTGAATCTGATCCAAAAAGTCCAAACAAAGTCAAAACCCGGACCGGGAACTAATCCGGTTCCGAGTTGCAAATTCTAAATTACAACTAAAACTCCTGAGCGCTAATCCTAGTCATTTTCCGCGGCCTCGGGAGTCGCCTCTAAGTTCAGCGCCATCTAGTTGAAGATGCCCGACAAGTCCACCACCGGTGCCGTTGGTGCCGACGCTTCCGGATCCGTTCCGGACTTAGGATCCGTTTCCGGATCCAAGTCCCGCTACCGCGCCCTGGACATCGGGGTCTCGTCCGGTCCCGGATTCGGAAAGCAATCTGGGAGCGAAAGGTCGGACAATCCAGTCCGCCCCTCGTCCTTCGATGTTGTCGGTCTGGGGAGGAGGGTCACGCACTCCTCCATCCGGTTCGCACACGTCCGGATCTGCACCATCGTCTCTTCTAACTTCGTTAAGTGGTCGTTGGGTATCCGGATCCAAGCTCCACATAGCTTCTTGTGTTGCAGCACCCCTGTGTCGTACAACCTCGCTCTCGCGAGAACATGACCAGAATCTCCTACGGCCGCCCTGAATACTGATACCGCCTTTCGTGCATCCCCCGCAATCCCTCGCATGGCCTCCATCTCTCCCATTAGAACGAGTGCCTCATTCCGGAGCGCGTCTACCTCTGTTTGCAACCACCGGTTATCCGCTTCCTGGCGCTTGTACTCTTCTGGATCTGCGATGCATTGCGCCACCCGGAGGTGCAGTTTGCTATCCGGTTTTGCCCCCAAAAGTTTGCCGATCTTATTCATCACCCACCGCTTCACCGCCCAATCCGCCCCTGCGTCGCTGAGTGAAGCGAAAATCTCCACGAAGAGATCGACGTAGTCTCGCTCCATGTCCGAAACCGGTTTAGACTTCCGACTCCGTCCTCGCTGACTCGGATCCGCTCCTAGGGCTTTATCCGTGTCCGGCACTTCCGGCATGTCTTCATCCGGATCCGAGTCGATTATAATCTTTTGGGTTCCGCACAACGTCCCACGTTGGTCTCCTAGTGTTTTCTTCATCTTCGAAACTGGCGGAGGTTCATCTTCATCGTCGTCGTCCTCGGACTCGGATTCGTAAGAGGAATCTGATTCCGATTTCGAGTTCCCGTACTTCAGCGCCGCCTCTTGCGCTTTCTACTCGCTCTCCTCCTCCGCCGTTAGGAGCTACGCGGATTTGTATAGGCGGAAAATGTACGGCGAGATAGCGGTCGCCCTGCTTTTTTCCACCTATGTCACCAACTGGGAAACAACATCACTCATGATCCACCCCCAGTTTGCCTTCCGCTCTCTGGTGAGTGATCTGAAGATTGTATTGCCGAGGGTGATCGTCATCCGTGTAGCCTTTTCCGGATGGAAAATCGGAAGGAGAAATTGTGGAAGCCGCTAGTGGCGCGGATCTTTGCAGTCTTCCACCGCATATCCATCCTTAAAGTTTACTGCGCCTCGGAACCGTCCACGCACAAAATTCGTCCTTCCGGTTCGCCATCCCTTGGCCTTCCGGTCTCGCCTCGTACCCTTCCGTCCACTTGTGCGGTAGACCTCGAATGGTGTGCGCAAACTCATTTCCGGGCCGCGCGAGCAGCTCTCCCGCCATCCCTTCCTCTTTGAAACCCCACGGCTTTAGCGCAAGACTTCAGATCTCCATCCGGCCGAGATCCTCCATCAATTGCATCCCCTCTGCCACTCCGAGCCGAAGCAATGGACAAACCTTCCGGAGCTTCAATCCGGTTGTCGCGGGTTGCGGCTCCCTTGACGTTGCTTTTTGCTGCGGCGGCATTGGTACGGATCCGGTTTGGAGTCGTCTTCCGATCTACCTCATTTCTCTCCTAGCCGCACGATCCGTTCCTCCCTAGAAACCCTCAAAATACAAAAAAGCGGAAGGGAATCTGCCTAGAAACCTCTCTCTTCGACCTGCAAACCACGAGCTACATGACGCACACTTCCAGGCAAAGGAGAAAGCGGCAAAATTGCGGAGAAGGAGTCAAAGAGAATGACCCTAAAAAAGGACGCAACAACGCTCTTATACTACGGACAACTTCTGGTCCAGCCGCCTCTGATTCCAATCCAAACCCTAATCCAACCCGAATAAAAATCCGGTATGGGATCCGCATCCACCCATGGATTGGATCTGGCCCATCCGCTCCTCATTTCCATAACTACCCTAATTACTAAGAGTTATCCCTACACTAACCAGATTTCCTTTCCTAACCTACTTTCCAGTTCTGGTTTTATTGACAAATCAAAAAAAATGAAAATTTGCATTGCGATAGTTCGTCTTGTTCCTAACACTATTTCTCCCATTGTTGCTGCCGGTACAAATTCCAGTACTAGCGTTGAAGCCCGCGTTAATGCTCTTGTCGAGCCTTGCTCTAGAGTAGGCGTTCCAATAAGAGTCGAAACTAGCGTTGACACTGAGACCGATGCTGCGACACGAGCAGGCTCAGAACTGAAGTTGGTGCAGCCGGTGGATTGATGATCGTGAGGTCATCATCCTCTTCTGCAGCCTCCGAGTCTATATTCTAGCCCTTCAGCTCATTGATCTCGCTTAATAGCTCATCATTGTAATCCCCTACCAAACGAAGTTGTCCTTCCATCTTCTTCAACTTCCGTTGAAAAATATCTACCTTCGTAGCTCACGCAAGACTTGCTACTAAGACTTTCAGTTGCTCAACCTCCGTTCTCAGCCTCTCCACATTGCTTAACAATACTACTTTCTCCGTAGTCAAGGTACTATTCTTCTCCTCCTATTCCTTCACCGTTAAGTTCAGCCCGTTCCTCTCCCGTTGCCATTCCAATTACCTCTCGCGCACTCCCGTAGAGAAGGTTTTGCTTTGGGAAATCACGAAGATTTTGGCTGCGAATAGATGTGGCCTAAGGACAAAGATAAGAGTGTCGTATATGATTAACAATCACAGTTGTGTACAAGTCGTAAATCGTTCTTGTTGAGTCTTCTACACTGCCGTTGAATCTTCTACACAGTCGTTGAATCTGCTCCCCATTGGCATATCCTATAGTGGCTCTATTTGGGTATAAGGGTAAGGATGTGTAATAAGAAACAAGTCCTCGGACGGGTAAAACGGGACGGCCAGACCACGAGCTCAAACCGTCCGAAAGATTGGCTCCTAAACTTCAAACCCACAATGACCAGGAAGCGCTTTTCACCCGTAAAAACAACATAGAAGTTTGATCATGTAACTGATCAATCCCACTTCGTCATCACAAACAAGAAATGGAGCTCTTCTTGGATTCCCACAGAGCTCGCAACAGCTTTACAATGCAGAAATGAAAACAACAAGCTTCCAAAACCGGCCAGGAATAACAATACAAAGACAACGAGCCTCTAAAACTGGCCAGGAATGACAAGCCACAAGCGACAAGACACGAGTCTTCCTTTCTTCAAGTCTTGAGATCTTCTCTTCAATCTTCTCTTCTTCAAAACTCAAAGTCTTCAAATCTTCAAAGAAAACTAACCTAGACTTTTCTAACTACTCTTTCTTCAAAAGAAAGAAGGTAATAGACATTCCTTTGCTCTACTACCCATAACTTTTGGAAAAATTTATCAAAACAAGATATTGATAACTTTTTAGAAAGCCAACTAAATTTCCCTTTGTCACTTAAATTCTCACTTGAATATAATTTATCAAAAAAAAGTTCTCGGCTATCAAAGTCTCGCCTTTGAAACTTCAAAGGCAATAGACCCTCCGCTACTAAAAACCCTATAACTTTCTACTAAAAGATTCAAATGCATCGAGTGATGAGTCTTTGAAAAGCCAACAAAAACTTCTACAACATCCTAAAATTTCAAAGACCGAAAAATAGTATACAAAATTTGGTGGTCGGTTGAATCTTTGCTCCTCTTCGTTGGGTAGCAACAAACCCTCCTCCACTCACACGCTTGTAACTTTCAACTCACAATTCCAAATCCAGCATAAAAGATCTCTTTGGAAACATATAAACAAGAGAAACACATCCTCTATTTTTCATTGCTAAATCAATTTTTACACAAAAGATATGACCGTTCAAAGTTTAAGCATTCTCCACCCAACATTTCGCAAAACTCTACTACTTCAAATCCGATCCAAAGGGAAGAAGATGACCCCCCCCCCCTTAACTCCTAGACTCCTAGAGTAGGAGGAGTCATGCCATATCCTCAACACGTACGCCTCCAAACACCTATTGGCCGTAGATAAAATCTAGAGTTAAGTTTCTTTTACCTTTATAGGTCAAACTTCCTTTAAAATCTAAACTACAAAGTAAACTGCTTCTAACTCTTTAGTTGTCAATTCTTAACATAAATTTCAAAGTACCAAAAGTCTAAATTAGCTACAAACTTTAACTACATCCAAAAGGAGGTAAAAACTAGAATCCAAGAAGAGTGCTACTCCAACTCCAGAAACTTGACGATGCGCCGAATTGTTTTAGTAACATAGTCTGCACGTTCATCCTTTGCTAATGGATTAACCGGGCCTTCCAATCAACGTTGGTGACCACGACTTCCTTCAATGGGCTTTAACATACAATACCTATATTGTTCGTTGTTCATGTCCTCAAAGCAACCCTTGAATGTCATCGCCTCGGTGCCCGGTTCAACACATCCAACTTGAAGTAGAATTACCGAAGTACGAGCATCTTTTTGAAGATTACCATGCTAACATCTCTGCACATGAGGCTTCTTTAGCGGACAAGAAGGGCTAACCTCAGTTTCTGAATGAGTTGGCATTGGTGCAGATACCGCCGGTTAAGATAGTTGGATTGGCAACTCTGACAATGAAAGCTCTAATGCAACCTCACGTTGAGACTCTTCATCTAGCGACTCTATAAAAACCCCCGATTTGACATTTTGGAGTCAAACCTTAAACCACAGACAGATTCTATAAAGGTGAAAAGAGTGTTCCAAACTGATGAAACTTGGTTACGACCTTTGTCTTCTAAACAACTATATTGGCAACAAGCGTGAACTTGAAGCCACTCAAGTGAAGCGTCAACAGTAAGTTTTCTCCTCTAAATCATAAAATTTCTTTTAAATACAAAATAAATACACATTTATATAGTGTACATATCTACATCACGACATGGCTTCTTCTTGTCCTCCACAAATTGCAAATTAGTAACGTTGATCTTCTCCTGGGACGACCTGACATCCTTTATCTCCATCTCTATCAACTTCATTTTAATCGCCGTTAGTTCCTTCTTGGATTTGTTGACATCAAGATTCATCTGCTTCAGCGTTCTTCCTTCCGATCGTACTTCTCCATTAAAGCCTTGTCATCTTCAAACTCCTCCACCCAGTCCGTAAAATCTTTTAGTGTTGCGATGATTTGATCTTTTATCGTAAAGAGCTCATTAGGGTTCTCTGGTGGGATTTGACTTGTATTGGCCTGGACAAGTTCCACCATCCGCGCCTTCCGTAACGGTTTCGTCTTCATACGCACTGGAGTCTTCTACGCTATCGGTTGCTCTAGGACTATAGTGGTCGTCGCTAGGGGCGTCAGTATTGACGTCTTCTGCGACAATGTTCTCCCCGTAGATCTGGCCTTTTGCCTCCTCACTAAAAGTTCTGGGTACTCTTCTGAAGATGCTTCCTCCGTACTTTTAATTTGCTCTTTGGCCTTCTTCCTGTCATAATGGTCTTCTTTTTCCGACTCCTTAATTAGCTACTTCAGTTGAAAACGGATGACTTTGGAGATGTATTGGCTACTTGGCAATGATGCAAATCTCCCTCTGACTTGCACTTCGTGCTCAAATCCGTATGGATTCTTGGTGCTGCATAAGCGGCCCTATTGAAAATCATCTCTTGCAATGACAAAATTACTGTGTAGAGGTGCGGTCTCGTCATGTTGGTAAAGTGCCTCTCGCGTATCAATGTCTTTTGGCAGAAACGCATTCATTCAACCATATCTGGCTTCAGTGCGTCTGCAGCCTTCCATCCTTGCGTATCTACATACACCTCCTTTCCCGTTCTCAAATAGGATTTCGGCTAGAAATCTTTATCATTTCTCCGTCTACGTGCATCTCACCAATTGACAAATACACAACTTTGTGCAGACTGATTTCATCTAGAATAATCGTCCTATTATAGACGACACTCGATCCATCGTGAATGTTGTAGTTTTTTATATATTCTTTTACTAAATCCTTGTCCATTGCAGGAAGTTCCATAAAAACTTCATAAACCCATACAAATCCGCCAACCGCAATTCTTTCTCGAATGTTGGCCACAAACACAAATCTAAATAAACCAGCTCTTACTGCGAGCAAACTACTACAGAAATCTTAGGCACCTATGCTACCTTCTTCGGCCTCACATTTCAACTATGATTTCTAACAGCTTGTTTCTTCTCTCCTGCTAGTGCCATCGCTAATCGTATACAACATACTACTCAGTGTTCCCATGAAAACAGTCGCAATAAAACTCAAATGCAAAATCCCTAGCGCGCACTAGTGAATGATTTTAAACAAGATGACTTGCAAATGAGCATAGTAGCCCCTTCCTAGCCTCTTGCATACTGGACCGTCAATCGCCATATGTCTAAACGCCATCAATTTTAAATGGTGGCTCATCATAATGACCCTAGGCTGTCAGCTATCCCGCTGTCAAAATTACACCTAGAGCCTATTACTTCTCCCCTCCCTAATTAAATCAAAACCCTTCCCGGGTACTGGTTTAATTAAATCTTAACTGAGTTCTTATTCTAATTGATTAACAAGGTGTGGTATGACTCTGTAGAAAAGCCAAAGATATAGCGCTAGTGGAGGTTCTTCAAAGTGAGAAGATCCTTATTTTATCTAAAAGAAAAACATACTCTCTATCTAATCGATTTCTTCATCATTCATGTTAAATGGACCATAGATTTCTTCATCATTTGTGTCAAATAGACCGTAGATTTCCTCATTAAATGGACCATAGTCTTCCTCATCATTCATGTCAAATGGACCATAGTCTTCTCTCTAAGTGATCATTTGTGTCAAATAAACCATAGTCTTGCTCATCATTCAGTCTTGGTAATCACTCATGCTCATCACTCATGTCAAATGGACCATAGTCTTCTAGTCTATCTTCAATGATTCAAATTACTGACAATAGTCTATATTCACATGTATTTGTGTCAAATGGACCATAGTCTTCTAGTCTATCTTCAATGATTCAAATTAGTGGCAATAGTCTCTATTCACATGTGTTTATGTCAAATGGGTTATAGTCTTCTTATCTATCCTCAATAATTCAAATTAATGGCAATAGTTTGTATTCACAAGTATTTGTGCCAAATGAGCCATAGTCTTCTAATCTATCCTCAAAGATTCAAATTAGTGGCCATAGTGTTTGTATCCATATGATTATCAAAGTAAATGACAAAAGAAACCAAGTAGGAAAAAGTAAAGATCAAACTTTGATGAGAGGTCAAAGTCCCTACTCCTCAAATGGGTAGTAGCAAAATATCCTTTCACTCAGAAGTCTATAACTTTTGCTATACATCTTCAAATCTTGAGTATCATAGAGATTTATAAAGAAGACGTAGACCCCTATAAAGATGCAAAGTTTCAAGTGGAGACTAGCAAAAACCAGATCGTGATGAGAGTTTGAAGTTCCTACTCCTCAAAATGGGTGGCAACGAACTACTCCTTCATTCAGATGGCCATAACTTTTGCTATAAAACTTCAAATCTAACGAGACTAGTTTTCAAAGAAGCGCACTTCAATAAAATACAATCTCACCAAGTTTCATTCTAAAATACTACGTACATCAGAAGATATGAGTGTTTGAACATTCGGGTCTCAACTACACAAATATCAACTTTCCAAACTAGAGTTTCAACTAGGGAAACTAAAACATGAATGAATGGACATCTTTGGACTCTTTCTATAGTATCTTCGCCCTTCTCTTCCACATCACCCCTTATCTTTGACCAAATGAATTCCCAAAACCACGATTGGTTACTAGGATTTCACTCCATCCTTCTATATTTCTCGTCATCCCTTATCGTTGACTAAATGGGCATTTCAACTATGATTGACTAGTCAAATTTGAACCCATCATCTTATCTTCCACATCAATTCTTATCTTTGACTAAAATGTCTCCTAAACTAGGATTGGTTGCTTGATTTTAGTCCAATCCTTCTATTTACTTCACGACACACAAAAACAAAGAACGTAGATTATTTTTTATCCTTCTTTTCTCAACTTCCCAAATCAAATGAACTAAGACACTAACAAATATCAGAGGTAAAAAAAAGAACACCGGATGAAATGTCACTCCATTTGTAACAACTCGAGGATGCGTTTGACAGTCTTCGCGACATACTCTGTACGATCTGCTCTTGTCAATGGATTCACCGGGCCTTATAACCGACGTTCATGACCACGGCTCCCTTCGATGGGTTGATTCATGCAGTACATGTACTGCTCGCGATTGAGACCCTCGAAAGATCCTTCAAAAGTTATTTCGCGGTTCAACACTCTCAACCTGCAACAAGATCACTAGAGCTCGAGTGTCACGCTGAAGATTCTCGTGCCACCGTATCTCCATGCGAGGTTGTTTGGGAGGTCGAGAAGGTCCGGCCTTTCCTTCCAGAAGAGCAAGCCTCAATGGAAAAAGAGGTCGGTCCGGCAGTTGGGACAGCGAAAGCTCAGGCTCTGCCTCCGGTTGAGACTCGTCATCTTGAAACTCCGAAAAAACCCTGCAATTCGACATATCGACAAAATGAACACAAGAGAAAGATCAGTTCTGTTTAACAAGGTTTTAAACCCTATGGAAGAGGCGTCACCTTGAAGCCTTCTAGATGACGTCATCTTTTTATCATATCCAATCACACTAAAACAACACATTATTATACAATTTTTCACTATGAATGCATTTGCAGTGCAACATCGTCCTAGTTAGTAGTCAATCTAGACAAGGTCTTCGCGATGATTTTACAGAGAATGCCATTTGTTTTCTCCGTTTGTCCATTAGCTCACGGATAGTACAGAGTAGTCTTCCGATGTTTAAGCTCGTACTTCTCCATCAATGCTTCAATGGTACTCTGAAGAAAGTGTGTGCCTCTATCACTAATCAATTCTTTAGGACAACCAAATTGTGTGATTGTATTTTCATACAGAAAAGGAACTACGACCTTCGCATTATCATCTTGTGCAAACTCTGATAGATCAGTAGTAACTAGTTCAGGTTCCAAAGATGTCGTCACCTTCGTTACATGATAACTATTCATCCATTCCGTAATGGCATGATCTCAGTTCTCCGTATCGTCATGACGAATTAGATATTCATCTAGACTAGTACTCTGATATACCATCGCTTTTTTCCTAGTATATGACTGTGTTGGTTGTTTTTGTGGATATGTTCCGTTTCTTCCTCCAAGGTGCTTGATTCCCCATCACTGTTACTGTCAGTGTCAGAAGTCATCTCTGTCACCGGTAACTGTGACTCTCCATGATATTGTAGTTGGTACATCTGTAGGACCACCTTGCTACTACGGCTACTAACTGTTAAGGTTCCTTTATACAATTATTTCATGCCTTGGCATCAAACAACCATAGTCTGCCAAGCAATATCGGATATGATAATGTTGAATTAGCTAATCAAAAGATCATATAATCAATCAGGAACGTGTGTCTGGATATGTTCGTTTCGATATTTTTGAGTACCTCCACTGGCTTTCCTCTGTTGTGGTCTGCCATCCGTAATGTTAGTGAAGTTGGAATCAAACAGTCCAATTGTAACATGTCCATAGTCTGGGCCGTCATTAAATTGACACTCGATCCTTTGTCCACCTGAACTTCTGGCAAAAGAACTCCATCTATTAATATGGCAATCAAAGGAGCTTCAAGATCTGGAGTCAACGATACTTCGTATAGTGCCCTGGAACGATGTCACTTCCGTACTAAGGCGACATTTAGTGAAGTCCTGCACTTCGGTGCAATAGCCAGTAATTGCTTTATGGAGATATCTAGTTTAAGAGCTTCCAAGTTCTTAATGATGTCACAAGCATCCAAATTATTCTCTACTCCCAATGCTGCTTTACTGCACTTCGTCTTCCGTTAGACTGGTTCATTCCGTTGTTTACCAATAACAACTGTCGGGTTACTATGTTCTGCCGCTCTCTTTTGGAGATTGATGGACTCCGAATTCCGAATTACCGGATCTACCATAATCTCGACTAGTATTACTGTTGGTTCTCCTTCGTTTGGGTTCTTTAGAATGGTCCCTTCTTCTACCTTTGGTAGTGGTAATCTTGGAAATATGTAGAACAGAGAATTTCCAAACGGAATTTTTGTGTTAAAATGAGACAATTACCAGTTCAATGGAATGAGTGGTGAAAGCCACAAAAACGGAAGCATGTGCCGTTTACAAACGAAGTATAAAGACGAAAGAGATATTTCAAAGACTCAACTTCCGTTTCCCGGAATTAGAGTTCCCGTATCAGTTCTAAGATCAAGTTCTATGTATGAGAGAAACGGACAACGTTTCCGTTTTGTGATTCAGGTTTCAATCTTCCGTCTCTTATATGTGAAGAACGGACGGCAGTTCTGTTTTGTGTTTCAGTTGCAGCTCCGTTCCAGTTGTTATTTCTGTTGCGGATGGGCAGTGTTGAAGAGTTCAAGTCTGTTTACAAAACGGAGAAATATGCCGATTGACTACTCACTTCTCAAGGTCTGTTTCAATAACGGAACGGAAGGTACTCCGTTCAAGAATAATCCGTAGGGACACGTAGAGGCAAAGAAGGCAATACGAATGGGTGTGATTGTTGGTTGGAAGTATAAATAGCTTGAAAAGGATTACAATTGTTGCCACACCATACTAGAAGAGTTGGGTAGCGAGGGGAGCAAGAAAGCATCCTCTTTATTTTAGATTTGAGTTAGACATTGACTCAAATAGTAAAGTGACTGGAAGTGTATAAAACTGTGGATAAAGATAATAAAAGTGTAATTGAAAATAGGTGTCTGTATGTGTAAAGCTCTGTGTGAGAATTTACAAATTGTAAGTGAAGTAACAGTAAAATTGAATTGAATTGAGAGAGAATTGATGTTAATTGAATTGAGTAAATGTAAGAAGGAAGAAGAATACAAGAAAGACTGAAGTGAATAAATACATTGATTGAATGTGATTAACTGGAGCAAAGTTAGCAATTGATAGTGACAATAACGGAGAGCTCATTAGTAGTAATTCTCCTGAGGTTTGATCCCGACTATACTACATTGAATTAACCCTCGATAACAACGACTATCTACAAAATACAATGGATATATTCTTTGAAAGAAATCGAGGTATTTGAACTCGTCGTCGCTTCGTTGCCGCAGGTCGGATAGTTGTATGCGTCCGTATTATGGGCTCCGTAAAACGGATCGGACCTGTGGTCTGTATTGCTCGTACCTTTTCTACATTAGGGACTAGTGATTCTTGATTCAGTCCTCCTTTTTCATTTCTCGGATCCACCGCCTACATATGTTGGTCTTTGCTATTGAATTGAATGGAGCATTGCATTCTAAAGTCCAATTGGCCCACCCCTTGCTTCTTGTACCATTCAAAGGCAATTTCCTTCTAAGTGGTCGAAAACCATTGCATGCAAACGTCCTGTGTATGGCCATTGTTAGTTACGCAAGCTGTCAAGAACTAAGACAAATGTTGATCATGATCTGATCCTCGCCATCCCGTAAATATTGGCAATGGAGCCACCTTCGTTGTGTGGTCTTCAAGATTGCCCATCGAAACTGCAATCGACACACCCGGTCCTCCTCTTGGTGCTTCCATGTTTACGGCACTCAACTGTACTGATCTCACTGTTCTATTAGTCTGTGAGTTTAGTACATTCTGCGACTCTACTTGTTCGTCTTTCTTCTCCAATCGAGTTCTCGCTTGATATCTCTTTCCTTAGCTTGTTCTAATCTACGGCTTACTGCACTAAACATACTCTAACCATGAATTCTTCGCTTCCTCTTTCTTGATCTCAATTCCCTTCACTTCTAAATTGATCTCTACAAATTGCTGCTTACTATAATTCCCCTTAATACAATACTAAGACAACCGTTTCTATAACTTAGGCTCAACGGATTTAATTTCTACCTCCGTCATCTCAACTCCATTAATTCTCACTTGAACATTAACGTATAGCGCTTAATTCTAATACAAATCCCCGGCAGCACAGCCAAAAATGTAATGGAACAACGCTATTGATGGTTAACTCGTAGTGTATGGGGTATGGTTCCTCAAGAAATTTGCGGGCAAATTGTTAAGAACAATACGGTTAGTTGTTAACATTCAACGAAGGATTAATCAGTAGTTATCTAACTTCTAATCACCCACGGATATCTACTCCTTCCTTGTCACGTATTGTTAATTCACACAATACTGACCAGACTTCAATCACAACACAATTACTTCACCGTCACTAGTATCTTTACTTACTGAATCAAGACAACCATAAGATCTCTCGTTCTATTGAGTTTGAATTACGAGTCCCGCAAATATACAAAGATCGTGCTCAAATGCTCAACCGATGACCATACTTCCATATATTATACGTAGCATACAACTAGTACAGCAGATAACTGGATCTCCAACACAACACATACACACACACACAATATACTCAATATGCTCAAGGACTCTTATAGCAGTCCTGATCCTCTATTTAACAACACAATCACACACACACCGCAATGTTTTCCTCGAGAGCTCTGTCTCTCCTCAATATTTATGCATCTCTAAGTCTATACCAATCCACACTTGTCTCTCTTTCCTCTCTGCCTATCTCTATACACATAATCCAGCTTCATTCCATAACTCTTGTCTCGTTCACTCTCTCCTCGTCCTCTCTTTTCATCGTGACCCTACTACCATGCATTTTATGCTACACTCTAAAACCCTAACTCCCGAACTAGACTACCTATGTAGCCATCAGCTTAGTTCTTTGCCTCCGTAGAACTCAATGTTCTCCGTATTTAGCAAAGGAAAACTAAAATTAGAAACAACGTTTTAGGGCTAGGATCCACAAGATCATATTACATAGTACACTAGACTTGCAAAGCTTTTCAGTGCTTATATGGGAAACTTTGTAAGATTTAAAATTAGATGCTATATATTATTAAACCTAACCTAATAAAAATTAAAAATAATATAGAGTGTATTGAATTACATATGGAATATTATAACTAATATAGAGTTCTATTTAGAACCTTGTATTGCTTTTGACATAGAAAAAATATAAGAAGAGAATATATGTGGGAGAAAATTACTAGTGCAAATATTTAATTTTCATTGGTCTAGTTGTAACACAAATATACAACCTCATAAACTAACTTCTCTAGTTTCATGAATTCTTTAAAAGCCCTAGTATCCTATTGAAGGCTGGAAATTGAAAACGATGATGGTTTTGTAGTCGATATTAGATATATGAATAATAGCAATAACTTATGTTGTGACCTTTAATAGAAAAGGGAAAAAATTAGAAAAAGAATTAACAATGCACATGTATACAAGGTGTATTAAATGGCTTAGGATTCGTCCTTTTATTTACTCTTTTGTTAGTATGAAAAATCCTTTCACATTAGCAAAACTATCAGCTTATTTGATACCCAAAATGATAGTCTAGATGCAAATTCATAAGATTGCTACAACATTGACCTACTTCTCAACACACTAATCACTAGCCAAACGGCGTATAGGATTACAGAACGCTGCCAGTAAGCGCTTAGGGTTAGCAACTAGGGTCGCGCATAATGAGTCAAAGTACAAGTAGGTTGGAGAAGATGATTATTGCGCCACACTAAGGAAAGTCGAAAGCTGGGGATTAGGGTTGTTCGTCATGTCGTTCATGTCGTGTCGTGTCGTGGCCATTATGTCGTGTCGAACTCTTTCCGTCACGACAGTATAAGGTCAACCTAGGGTCAACACTAGTCTTTCACTAAGGTGGGGTAATTTAGATACCATGTATGCCACAGTGGATGTCTTCTGTGTATCCTCAATCAGACGTGGTACCTCCACGTGTCACACAAATCATACGTGGCAGACAATATCACGTTAGATTTTTTACCATAGTAAGTTGAATTTTCCCATCCTGACTGCCCCATCCCAATTGCCAAATTCCATCTGCCCCACCCGACTGCCTTCAATCCAACGACCCTAATCAAATTTGGGGTCGACTGCCTCAACACGACTGCCCTACCCGACTGTCCTGTCCCGACAACCCTACCCGACTGGCCACTGCCCTCTCCCGATTGCCCCACACCGACCGTCCTTCCCCGACTGCTTCATACCGACTGTCCTTCCCCAACTGCCCCAACCCGTATGCATCAAACCGACGGTCCAAGTGTGTTTGCCTTACCCGACTACCTAGATCGGATGGCCATTACCCGACTATCCTGACCCGACTGTCTACATCTGACTGCTCTAATTCGACCACACTTACTCGTTTGGCCATATCCAATGGCTCAGATGCTGCAAAATAT
>CAXARX010000667.1:0-13908 GCA_963971425.1 Bryoerythrophyllum caledonicum | reverse complement strand
GTGCGAGACCGGCATTGTTGGGTGCTTTTCTACGCGCTTCGCCCCGTGTTGCCGCGCCATCTTGCTGCGGTGGGACTGTCCGCTCGACGGTTGCGATAGTTCTGGGTTCGCACGCTCGCCTCCGGTGGCAGGCCGATGCCGGAAGGTGCCATCTCCTGCTTGTGGGAGGGATGTACTCCTTGTGCTGTTGTCGTTAATATATACATCTTTTACCCTAAACCTGTGCACCTTGTGCCTCCTTCAATCACTTGGTATCGCGGCCGTGAAGCACGCTGCGGTTCTTTTTCCTCCTCCTTTGTTTGGCTCCGCCGGACGACATTCTCCCTTCTGTGAGTGGCCAAAGTGGGCCCTCACTCTTTTTTCTTCATTTTTTCGAGTTTTCTTGATAGTATTAACCAAAATTTAGCTAAATTGGTGGTCAACCCACCTATTAGAGTCAAAGTCCTAGATTAATAGGCCTAGTGCCATGATGGGACACTAAGTTCCCTATTTTTTCCTCCTCCCTACTAATATACTTAAAAGTGTAGTGGAAGTGGAATGGAAATGAAGAGAAAGATGAAAAATGGGAAGGAAGTCCTTGGAAAATGACCAAAAATTGAGAAATGGGTAAAAAAATATGGGGAAAAATTGGAAGAGTGTCTCCTAGCAGGTAGAAGTAGTGGTAAAATTTCTAGAATTTTCCGAGTTGAATTGCTATTTTATTATAGGGGTTGACTAGTTGATCGACGGGTTGACCACTCGGGAAAAATACTTAAGGAACTTCAAAAATGCTAGGAAAATTCAGGTAGACTAATTAGGGTGCTGGGAGTCCAGCTGTGTGGTTTTTTTTGAAGTTAGAAGTAAATTGCAAATCATCAGTAGTTAGCACTAGATCTAGTGTAATAGTCTTTAAAAAATCAAAAGAAAAGAAAAAGGAAAAAAAAAAAGAAAAGAAAAAAGGAAGTGGTTGGATGTGCTTCTCCATGCACATGCCACATGACAATCCTTGTCACCATGGAGTTAATTTTAGAGCGGCTTGTCAGGAGCAAAGCGGCGAATTAAGGTTCGTGATAAATTTAAACCCTGCCAAAACGGCTGGAAGTAGCCAATCGTGCTCTTCAGTGGGAGGTCATGGGCTGGCTCATTAAACTAAGCCAGTCTTGTCGGGGAAGAAAAACGAGAAGGATCGAAAGAAAAAAAAAAAAAAAAAAAGTGAAAAAAATAGAAACCAGCCAGGCTGAGTCGCTGGCGAGGGAGCTGGAGCTCACGGGTTTTTCGGAGGGCCGTTTTTTGGAGCGATGAGGAGCTCCTCCGAGCAGGAGGGAGGGCTGGAGCTCTCGTTTTTTTTCTTTGGGTTGGGTTTGTTTTTTTTTGTTGTTGGTGGTGTGTGCGCCCTGGGCGCGAGGGAGAGCTGGCCTCTCTGTGTTTTTTTTTGGAGAAGAGGCTCCTGCGCGAGCTGGAGGAGAGCGCGCGGGGACTGGCTCTTCACTTTCTTGGGAGCTGAACCGCTCCTGTGCGCGAGGAGAGTCTCGCCGTTTTTTTTGTGAAGTGCCGGGGTCGGCACCTGCTGCGCGCGAGGAGGTCTCGTGTTTCGGGGAGCTGGAGGGTGCGCACCGGCGCACGAGGAGAGCTGGCTCTCTGTTTCTTGTGTATGTGCGCGAAGATCGGAGCTCGAGCTCTCGTTTTTTTTTCTTTTTCTTTTGTCGGCTGTTTTTGGTTGAGTGTGTGTGCGCCGCGAGGGCGTGCGAAGGGAGCTTGCACGAGCTGGGGCTCTGTTCCGGAAGGCTGCTCGGCGAGGGGCGCACCTGTGCGCGCAAGGGTCCGTGATTGTGATCACGAGGTCTGGTTCTGAGCTCGGGAGAGAGGGCCGTTTTTTTTTGTGGTTTGAGAGAGCGCGCTGGAGTGCTCCTGCGGTGGGAGCTTCGGTGTGGAGGCGCTGTTGAAGGTCGGCGTTGGTGATCGTGGAGCCGTGTGCGTGCGCGGTGGTGTGAAGGTGCCGCGAGCTGAGAAGACTCGAGCTGGAGGATCCAGGCGAGAAGAGGCTGCAGCGCTCGGACCAGGGAGTATTTCCTGGGTGAAGCTACTTTCCCTAATTCCCACATGCATGCGGTCGTTGCAGTTCCTTCTTGTGTTGATTGAATTTGTGGGATCTCTAAACTTGTGCGGAAGCGTTGGAGGATTTTTTTTACATTAGGGTTCCAAAACTTGGTGATGATTGCTCGCTGGCCGATGCAAGAATGCCGATGCTTGTAAGTTGGTGCTTGCTGGAATCGTTGAGAATTTGGTGAATGGTGTTCCCAATTGAATGAGGTGTGAACTCACGAGGAAGTTGTGAATACTTGTTGTGGTTGTTGAGTCGCCGATGTCCGTCTGTATGTGGCAGTCCTCGAGGTCTGGTTGGACATTTTGAGGAGTCCATCGTCAAGAGCACGAAAAACTAATAAGATTAGAAGTTGAAAACGCTCAATTCGGAGTTAACCCTAGGAAGTTAAGATGTTTGAGAAAAAAAAAAAAACACAAAACCTGGGACTCACAGGGACTGTCCGCTGCGACTGCTGGTGGAGGCCGGTATCAATCTCAAATTAGGTATTTAGTGGTTTATCCAAGTTGGAATTGAGCTGGTGATCATTTTAAGAGGAATTTTTTTGGTATTCGGAGTCCCGAATCAAAAGATAAGGGCTGCCGAAGTTGCTGCTCCAACCAGGGTCTGGATCAGGCCTGATCAGCTGACCTAAACTCAAAAAGAAAAAAGAAAAACAAATAACTAAATAATAAAAATAAAATGATAAAAATAATAAAAAATAATCATAATAATCATAATAACTAATAACCATAATAATTAGGTAACAAATAATTAAATAATTACTTAGACCTATTTAGATTCATCCAGAGTCGAGTATTTGATTACAAAGAAAGGTTAATCGAATTCACTTAACTGGGTTAAGAAAATAGTATTATTAAATTCTAAATGTATAAATAGATATGCCAAGGATCCGAATCCAGTAAGAGTAGAATGTGTGGTTAAGCATAAGGAATGGTTTAAGTGGTGCAACAATAGGACCTTGTAGGTTTAAAAATGGATTCTCTTAGGGGGTCTATTTTTGGGCTTACATTTGGTGCGTCGGCCGGGAGGAGCTTTTTGTTTGGTTTGTTGCTTGGAAGGTGTTTGTCTTGCCGCTGGATTGCTAAATTTAGATTTTCTAGGGTTCTGAATTGTCTAATTCTGACCTAAATCGTGAGTTGAGTGGTTTTTGGCACATGTGGGGAGTGGAGTGCGCTATTGCTTGAGGTAAGTCGTTGGACCTACTTTTGTGCATGTATTCTTGTATGAGGTGTTTCGTTCAAGTTGTAATCGAGGTGGGGAGTTAGAAGGGTGTGTGGAATTCCCGACCTCCTAACACAAGCACATTGTGTTAGGCGGACCACCTTCTAACTTTTGTGCTTTGGTTGAGTAAGGGGGCTTAGGGATGAAAGGTTGAGGCCCTCCCACGATTGCTTGAAGCAATCAGTGAGCTTCTAAGCCGAAGAGGGAAGGTGCATGTGCCCGGGCATGGGACAAGGGCGCCCTTCCCTTCCCCCCCGAACTTGATCTACCACCAAGGTAAGGGCAACTTGTGTGTTATTGATAGCCTTGTATGTTGAATGGGATGAATGTTGTATACATGGAATGGTATGCATATTGAAGGGGTCGTGAGGAAGGAGCACGGCATAAGGTGAGTATACAAACCTTCCTCACTACACCAAACCCTACACTAGGCACTTAGATTCGGTTAGGGATCGAACAGGGAAGGTGAGATTGCAGCCAGGTACGTTCTCCCCTTCTTAATGAATGAATTATGATGAACCAATGAAGGATTTTTTTTTTGTACATGTTGGTGTCGTTTCTCTTAAGTTGGTAATGCCACCCCTTGGAGAGAAATTGGGGATACCTTGATACCAAGAAGAAACCTCCAGGTAGGTGGTCAGCCCAACTAAGAGTCAGTATCGTATGGGGCATAGTGGGTGTACCTCGTCCGGAGGTTAGCCCCACATGTAACCTTCTGTTTTGTTTACTTCCCAGCATGGGGGAGTTTGGGAGAAACTTGGAATCATTTTAAGTCAATTATTGGTGTTTACGAAATGTCTTCACATAGGTCTAGAAAACTAAGAACGGCAACTTAATCGTTAGATGAGCCCTGTGACTCGGTCTGGAAGATGTTATAGACCGCTTCCCCTTCCCCTAATCTCTACTACTCCAGCTTCATTTCCCAATCCTGAGACATTAGAAGGAGGTCCTAGTACAAGAACCAACTTGGAAAGCCCAAAAGACCGTACAAGCGTTGAGGAATCAAGCTTTAGGTCTTCCTCCTCTTCTCACTCTTCCCCTCCTCCTAGTCCTGGTGACATGGAAGATCCAATTGTCAACCCACCCCTAAACCCCTTGGTTCAACCAAGGGGTTTGCCTATTGTAGTTCCTGAAGGGCTTCAAGCTGCCTTTATGCCCCCAAATCTTCCTAGTTTCAAGGGAACTAGGGATGAGGATCCCTCGATGCATGTGGAGCGGTTTATAGAGTTATTGACTACGTGTTTGATAACCGACAACCATTACTACTTGGTGTGGTTTCCAACCACACTCAAGGAATCGGCTTACGAATGGTACCGCAATCATGCGGCATCCACCTTTCGTGATTGGGATGGCCTCATGAGGTCATTCTTGGAACAATACAGACCCGAAGTAGGCCAGAGTGCAGCCTTGACGGCCTTGGCAAGCTTTAGACAAGGGAAGGATGAGGATATTTCATCCTACATCCGTAGGTTTGAGCAAGTTGTCACCCGGTTCGTAGGTGATTTGCTCACGGATGATACCTTGAGACACTTTTTCCTTCAAGGGTTTTATCTAGAGAAAACGATACGGGAAATCCTCCAGACAAGGCCCACCACCTTAGAGGAAGCTAAGGAGGCAGCTAGGACCGTGGCAACGGTGGCAACAGAACACGAGAAACTATGGAGGAAGGAGAATGAGAGCATTCCTAGCTTTATTCCCATCCATGCCCGGGAGAAGTCAGACTTAGTTGAACCTCCACCTGGCCCAACAGTGTATTCTCCACCTGTGGTGAATACCATTCCTCTTAATGTCAGGCCCCCCGTTCCTCTACCCGCTCTTACATATGGACCCACTTGGCGTCACGAGATGAAGAAGGAGATCCACGACGCTCAGCAAGGGTTCCAAGACCAACTCCAACAACAATTGAGGGCAATGACAGATCAGATGGCTCTTCTACTCAGGAACCAGAACCCTAAGACAGCCCTACCTCCTCAGATAGAGTCAGGTAGACATTCTTCCGGTATGTGGTGCACTTCGTGCGGCGAGAATGGTCACACCATGCAGTTTTGTACCACCTTCCCTCACCATTCAAACGTATACCAACCCCCACACCGGAATCAACAACTTAATCGTGGTCAAGGTCCGAGGCCCCAACCTCGTTGGGAGATCTGTCAGTCTTGTGGGAGAAGACATCCACCTGGGAGTTGCTGGTTGGAGAATGGGGTAGTGTGTGGAAACTGCGGTGGTAATCATCCCACAATTAGATGTAGGGAGAAGGACAAGGTCATTCCTATGAGGCCCATGAGAGGGAATTTTGCCCAACAAGCCATGGATAACCAGAGAGGGGCTCGAAACCCTTCGAATGACAATAGTCTCCATCCTCCCAACATGTACTATGATTATAATAATCATCGTCAAAACCACCAACCTCCTCAGGGCTTGCAAACCCAACAAGGTTTTGTGCCTTTTGGCCAAAACCAGGCGCCCAACCAAGATGCCCGATTTGCATCTCCTTCTTCTTCTTCTCCCTCTATCACCGTCACATTGACAGAACTCGGGTCTCAAGGAGCTCCTCAAAGTTCTACCTCTTCTCAATCCCATTTTGTATCGCATGAACCTGTCATTCCACATCAAGTGGTTCACCTTTCACTTCCCGTAAATGCGGTATTGACACGAGCCCAAAAGGCCAACCAACCCTTCGTAGCTCAGGAATCGGAGGTTAGCTTCGAGGACTCACCACACTTATCAGAGCTCAATGATGTAGTTCATGAAGCCTTGAAGTCCACGAGGAAGGCCAATCAGAAGGTGCCTCCAGTGAATCCGTTGATGTTAGATTCCACCCCTTCCGAAGGCGGTGAAGAACCCCAGAATCCCCACGCACCCGAGCCAACCTGGGAGGGTCCAACAATTCCTACTCAAGAGATAGGAATTAAAATCCCTTCATCCACCTCCACGTTTAGATCGTATGATCTTTGGGAGGACTTGAATAGGTTGAACGCCAACATTACCATTGCCCAGCTCATCCACTTGGCTCCCTTGGTACGGAAGGAGTTGAAGAAGAAGATTCCACTAGCCAAGAGGGTAAAGGTCAAGCCCAATCTAGCAGCTAGAGTGAGCTCTTCTAGGAAGCCTTCCAAAAAGGCATTTGAGGTTCGTGCGGTAGAAATTGAAGCCACTATCGTGGATAAGGTGTTGCCCAAGGTGTTGGTGGATGGTGGTAGTGGTGTAAACATCATGCCTCTTCACACCATGGAAAAGTTAGGGCTAGATATCACAGAGCCCTCACCTTATGTGATCAACATGGCCAACCAGATTCCAAAAGCACCAATAGGTCAAATTTCTGGGTGCAAGATGAACACAGGAGGGGAGGACTACACGGTCACCTTCCAAGTGCTTCGAATGCACTCGAACAAAAATTCCTTCCCCTTGCTTCTAGGGAGACCGTGGTTGAGGGCAGCCAACGCTAAGGTAGATTGGAGTGGTGAAAAACCTCACATCACCTATGGTGTCGGGTCGAATCTAACCAAGGTTTATATTCAACCTAGCTTCCCTAAGACCTTAGGATCTTCTAGCTCATCCTCAGAGGATGAAGACCACGTGCCACGCAGAGCTAGAAAGACAATCAAGGGGGTCAAGTTCGCGCTTCCAGAGGTAACAAAAACCACCACTCCTTCATTGAGTTGCTTGGGGCCTAGTCTATACGAATGGGAGGATGATGGAGAATTCTCTACTTGGTTGGCTGAGCACCCGCACACTGAGTCTGACCGATCCATGGATACGTTTTTCATGGAAGAACTTAGTGGTGATCCTCTCCAGGACATTGACTTAGCCATTCTCGTAGATGACCTACGTTACGAGGATGTTTGTGGTGTCACCTTAGATGGCACACAATTGTCCAATGTAGACCCTATCTTGGATGAAGAAGTCCTCGTTTCTCCATTGCATTTCAAATCCACTTCGTCAGGAATACAAGTGGGAAGTGATCTACCCATTTATCCGCCAATTTCCCATGACTGGTACAGCGGGCCAACGGAACAACCACATGCGAGTCCAAAAGATTGGCAAGAGATAGATGAATCGTTTAAGAGAGAAGAATCGCGAATGATAAAGGTTGGGAGCCAACTCACAAAGGAAGAACTAGAGCCCTATAGAGCCCTAGTCATGGAGTATGGCGATGTGTTCGCATGGTCTTATAGAGAACTCAAGGGCATCCCTCCAGAAGTGGTGCAACATCAAATTCCTTTAATTCCAGGCTCATTGGCTATTCGCCAAAAGGAGCGACGAATGAATCCACAACTCCAACTTATAGTTAAAATGGAGTTGGAAAAACTCCTTCAAGCTGGATTTATCCGCCCAGTAGAGATTACCGACTGGGTTTCCCCCATGGTGCTAGTCAAGAAGAAAAATGGGAAGTTGAGAGTTTGCATAGACTATCGCAAACTTAACCAAGCCACGCAAAAGGACCACTTCCCTCTTCCTTTCATTAACACCATTTTGGAAGAAGTGGTTGGTCATGAACTTTACACCTTCATGGATGGTTATTCTGGTTATAACCAAATATCCATACACCCCGATGACTACCACAAAACAGCCTTTACCACTCCTTGGGGCACCTTTATCTATGTAGTCATGCCATTTGGATTGTGTAATGCACCATCCGCCTTCCAGCGGGCTATGACCCATGCCTTCTCTGATCTCCTACACACATCTATGACAGTGTTTATAGATGATTTTAGTACCCAATCATCAATTGAGGAACATTTGGCATGTGTTCGAGGAAGCTTCGAGCGGTGTAGAAGGACGGGCATCGCCCTTAATCCAGACAAGATCTTTTTAGCCGTTGAGAGGGGTGTCTTGTTGGGTTATGTGGTCTCCAAACATGGTAGGGAACCAGATCCGGAGAAGGTCAAGGTGATAGTTGAACTGCCTCCACCCACAGATGTTAAAGGAGTCCAAAGGACTCTTGGTCACATGGGATGGTATCGGGAATTAATTCCCGACTATGCGACAATTTCATTACCCATTAATCGGTTGCAGCAAAAGGCGGTAAAGCTTGAATGGACTCCAGAGTGCCAAGGGGCATTTGATATCCTTAAGACCAAGCTTAGCACCTTTCCAGTGTTAAAACCTCCAAACTGGAACTTTCCCTTTCATGTTTATTGCGATGCCTCCTCTATAGCGGTAGGGAGTGCATTATGCCAACCAACTGGAGAGAAGGAGAAGGACTACCCCGTGGCCTTTGCTAGTCGCCAGTTAAACCCGGCAGAAGAAAATTACACCACCACGGAACGAGAATGTCTAGCCATGGTGTTCTCTTTGAAGAAATTTCGCCACTATCTATTGCTAAATCGGGTGGTCTTCTTCGTAGACCACATGGCCATCAAATACTTGGTGAACAAAGCCGACCTTAGCGGTAGGATTGCTCGATGGGTACTCCTCTTGGAGGAGTTTGATTATACCGTGCAATACAAACCGGGTAGGAAACACTTGCAAGCGGATTACCTATCTAGACTATCTGGAGATCCAATTACCACGCCCATCGATGATAGCTTGGTAGATGAGAACCTCTTCCTGGTCTCTTCTTCTCCTATTTGGTACCAGAACATTGCGGAGTTCCTCAAAACCCAACAAATGCCGGACAACTTGGGGAAAAACGATCGTCGGAAGGTGCGCATTAATAGCCGCCACTTCGCCCTTGTAGGTGGCCGTCTCTATCGCCGAGGCATTGATGGCATTTTACGTAGGTGTGTAGAAGCCATGGAGATTCCGGCTATTTTGGCTTCTTGTCATGATAGTGCATGCGGGGGGCATTTTTCTGGTACCTTGACAGGCCAAAAGGCCTTACGCGCTGGTTACTATTGGCCTTCCATGTTTCGGGATGCCCACGGTTACACTCGACGTTGTGATGCTTGTCAACGTTATGCTAGAAATGATCTACGCATAGAGCTGCCACTTCAGGTCTCTCTTCCCCTCGTCCCATTCGAGAAGTGGGGAGTAGATTACATCGGAGAAATTCATCCCCATTCGAGTAGAGGGATGAAGCACATAGTGGTAGCGACAGAGTATCTCACCAAATGGGCAGAAGCCAAAGCGGTAAAATCAAATGATGCCAAGAGTGCTGCTACATTTTTGTTTGAGCAAGTGATAACCCGGTTTGGATGCCCTAAAATCCTCATTAGTGATCGAGGCAAACATTTCCTCAATGAGGTGTTTGAGGACTTGACCGATCGGTTCCAAATTGACCACCGTAAAACTACACCCTATCACCCTCAGACAAACGGGCACACTGAGAGGGTCAATCAAACCTTGGCCACGATCCTGAGGAAAACGGTCGTAGACTCGAAGAGAGATTGTGATGTTAAACTCCCCGCTGCGTTGTGGGCTTACCGAACAACGTACAAGGTGACCACCCAAGCCACTCCGTTTTCATTAGTCTATGGTGTAGAGGCTGTACTTCCCATAGAGTTTGAAGTGCCATCACTTCGAATAGCGATAGACACTCGATTGACCACCAAGCAGTCCTTGATCCATCGATTGGAACGGTTGGAGAAATTGGATGAGGATCGTAGACTAAGCGCACAACACATTGAGGTTGTCCAGAGGCGCCGAAAAATTGCGTTTGATAAACGCCACAAGAAGCGGACATTGTTGCCAGGGATGTTGGTTTTGCTTCAAGATGCGAGAAGGCTAGAATTCCTTGGGAAGTTTGATGCGTTGTGGTTGGGCCCCTATCTCGTTACCAAGGTATTTCCCAACAACTCGGTCCAACTCGAAACCCTGAATGGTGAATCATTTCCAACACGCACGGCTGGGAGTCGTTGCAAGGAATACCGGACATGATAGAGTGGATTCATTATCACTAGCCCACCTCACTTCGTGATAATTGGCCTCACAACGGGGAGGACATGACTCTTCCGATTCAACTAGTGCCTTTTGACCACTAGTTGCAGCCGGTCATCTCTTCTCCATGGGTCAACCATACTAGTTTCATCACTACACTAGAGACAAGTGTTTTCCTTTCTCCCAAATTCTTATCAAAAATATAGTTTTCTCTCCTTGCTTTCCTTACCTTCCAAAGAGATTGGAACTTCTATCTCTCTGTAGTCCAAGTTCACTCCGATGAAGGCGGAAGGCGGTTTTGAAATCTTTTTTTGCTGTAGATTCAACCTGGGTCCGTCCAGGGCGAATGGGTTTAACTCAAAAATTGGGACGTGCATCCATTCTGCTAATCTTCCAATTCTTTCTAGTCGAATGCCGTCTCCATTTTCCCTATTTTTCTCTCATTGTTTCCCCCTTCTCTATTGAGATTTCCTAGCTTTTCTTCAATCCCATCATATATTCTAACTTCCTAGTTTCCTTCCAAATTCCTTAAAACGTCTTCCTCCATCTTTCTATTTTTTGTTCCAATGACCGTGTGCCGTAGTGAGCAAGAGGTCTAGGTCCACTCTCCTCTTACGAGTCGGCCCAGATGGTCGCCATGTGTGAGTGGCCAAAGTGGGCCCTCACTCTTTTTTCTTCATTTTTTCGAGTTTTCTTGATAGTATTAACCAAAATTTAGCTAAATTGGTGGTCAACCCACCTATTAGAGTCAAAGTCCTAGATTAATAGGCCTAGTGCCATGATGGGACACTAAGTTCCCTATTTTTTCCTCCTCCCTACTAATATACTTAAAAGTGTAGTGGAAGTGGAATGGAAATGAAGAGAAAGATGAAAAATGGGAAGGAAGTCCTTGGAAAATGACCAAAAATTGAGAAATGGGTAAAAAAATATGGGGAAAAATTGGAAGAGTGTCTCCTAGCAGGTAGAAGTAGTGGTAAAATTTCTAGAATTTTCCGAGTTGAATTGCTATTTTATTATAGGGGTTGACTAGTTGATCGACGGGTTGACCACTCGGGAAAAATACTTAAGGAACTCCAAAAATTCTAGGAAAATTCAGGTAGACTAATTAGGGTGCTGGGAGTCCAGCTGTGTGGTTTTTTTTTGAAGTTAGAAGTAAATTGCAAATCATCAGTAGTTAGCACTAGATCTAGTGTAATAGTCTTTAAAAAATCAAAAGAAAAGAAAAAGGAAAAAAAAAAAAAAAAAAAAAAGGGAAGTGGTTGGATGTGCTTCTCCATGCACATGCCACATGACAATCCTTGTCACCATGGAGTTAATTTTAGAGCGGCTTGTCAGGAGCAAAGCGGCGAATTAAGGTTCGTGATAAATTTAAACCCTGCCAAAACGGCTGGAAGTAGCCAATCGTGCTCTTCAGTGGGAGGTCATGGGCTGGCTCATTAAACTAAGCCAGTCTTGTCGGGGAAGAAAAACGAGAAGGATCGAAAGAAAAAAAAAAAAAAAAAAAGTGAAAAAAATAGAAATCAGCCAGGCTGAGTCGCTGGCGAGGGAGCTGGAGCTCACGGGTTTTTCGGAGGGCCGTTTTTTGGAGCGAGGAGGAGCTCCTCCGAGCAGGAGGGAGGGCTGGAGCTCTCGTTTTTTTTCTTTGGGTTGGATTTGTTTTTTTTTGTTGTTGGTGGTGTGTGCGCCCTGGGCGCGAGGGAGAGCTGGCCTCTCTGTGTTTTTTTTTGGAGAAGAGGCTCCTGCGCGAGCTGGAGGAGAGCGCGCGGGGACTGGCTCTTCACTTTCTTGGGAGCTGAACCGCTCCTGTGCGCGAGGAGAGTCTCGCCGTTTTTTTTGTGAAGTGCCGGGGTCGGCACCTGCTGCGCGCGAGGAGGTCTCGTGTTTCGGGGAGCTGGAGGGTGCGCACCGGCGCACGAGGAGAGCTGGCTCTCTGTTTCTTGTGTGTGTGCGCGAAGATCGGAGCTCGAGCTCTCGTTTTTTTTTCTTTTTCTTTTGTCGGCTGTTTTTGGTTGAGTGTGTGTGCGCCGCGAGGGCGTGCGAAGGGAGCTTGCACGAGCTGGGGCTCTGTTCCGGAAGGCTGCTCGGCGAGGGGCGCACCTGTGCGCGCAAGGGTCCGTGATTGTGATCACGAGGTCTGGTTCTGAGCTCGGGAGAGAGGGCCGTTTTTTTTTGTGGTTTGAGAGAGCGCGCTGGAGTGCTCCTGCGGTGGGAGCTTCGGTGTGGAGGCGCTGTTGAAGGTCGGCGTTGGTGATCGTGGAGCCGTGTGCGTGCGCGGTGGTGTGAAGGTGCCGCGAGCTGAGAAGACTCGAGCTGGAGGATCCAGGCGAGAAGAGGCTGCAGCGCTCGGACCAGGGAGTATTTCCTGGGTGAAGCTACTTTCCCTAATTCCCACATGCATGCGGTCGTTGCAGTTCCTTCTTGTGTTGATTGAATTTGTGGGATCTCTAAACTTGTGCGGAAGCGTTGGAGGATTTTTTTTACATTAGGGTTCCAAAACTTGGTGATGATTGCTCGCTGGCCGATGCAAGAATGCCGATGCTTGTAAGTTGGTGCTTGCTGGAATCGTTGAGAATTTGGTGAATGGTGTTCCCAATTGAATGAGGTGTGAACTCACGAGGAAGTTGTGAATACTTGTTGTGGTTGTTGAGTCGCCGATGTCCGTCTGTATGTGGCAGTCCTCGAGGTCTGGTTGGACATTTTGAGGAGTCCATCGTCAAGAGCACGAAAAACTAATAAGATTAGAAGTTGAAAACGCTCAATTCGGAGTTAACCCTAGGAAGTTAAGATGTTTGAGAAAAAAAAAAAAACACAAAACCTGGGACTCACAGGGACTGTCCGCTGCGACTGCTGGTGGAGGCCGGTATCAATCTCAAATTAGGTATTTAGTGGTTTATCCAAGTTGGAATTGAGCTGGTGATCATTTTAAGAGGAATTTTTTTGGTATTCGGAGTCCCGAATCAAAAGATAAGGGCTGCCGAAGTTGCTGCTCCAACCAGGGTCTGGATCAGGCCTGATCAGCTGACCTAAACTCAAAAAGAAAAAAGAAAAACAAATAACTAAATAATAAAAATAAAATGATAAAAATAATAAAAAATAATAATAATAATCATAATAACTAATAACCATAATAATTAGGTAACAAATAATTAAATAATTACTTAGACCTATTTAGATTCATCCAGAGTCGAGTATTTGATTACAAGGAAAGGTTAATCGAATTCACTTAACTGGGTTAAGAAAATAGTATTATTAAATTCTAAATGTATAAATAGATATGCCAAGGATCCGAATCCAGTAAGAGTAGAATGTGTGGTTAAGCATAAGGAATGGTTTAAGTGGTGCAACAATAGGACCTTGTAGGTTTAAAAATGGATTCTCTTAGGGGGTCTATTTTTGGGCTTACACCTTCTCTCATCGCGGAAGGTTTCCGTTTCACTCTTCCGTGCCGGCGTCGGGCCCATCATGGCTTCTTCCGCCGTTGGTCCGGCCTCCCGGGCGTACTCTATGTCGCCACTCGCTGCATCCGGTTGAGCGGACCCGGGGCATCGGGATCGAAATGCCTCTCACGCGGTCGGTCGGAACTCTGGTCCGCTGCCGACGGCACGGAGGCTGCTCCTGCATCCTCTGATGTTGTTTTGTCTCGCAGCCCGGCAGCTCCAAGCTCCCGGAGCTCGTTCCGATGTACTCCCCCGCTTTTTACCTTTTGCCTTCTACCCTTCGCTTTGTGAGAAAAAACCTTCGCGTAATCCGGTTGGAGCCCGAGTTTGGTGTGTGCGTTCCGGCTT
>CAXARX010000666.1:0-19933 GCA_963971425.1 Bryoerythrophyllum caledonicum | reverse complement strand
CCATTTTTTCCTGCGCAAAAAGCGTCTATGCTTTCGCCAAAGCGAAGGAATCGTCGTAACTCTTGCTTATGGTGTTCGGCCTGATTGGTTGGCGAATACTGATCGATCACAACTAAGCATAACTTATTGAAATTCATTTCATTTTTCAACACCAGCGATTGGTAAAAATATCGTGCCGGACCAGCCAGAGTCTCTGGCAGAATCAACCGCTTCATCCACAGTGGGATCGGAGTCGTTTCCAAAGCCTTTTCAAACTTTTGTATATGACGTCGAAAATTCATATGACCTTTATTCGGGTCGAATATCGGTAGCAATTTTAACAACTGCTCCGTCAATTTTAGCTGATCGCTTATCGCTTTGATTGACGCCTGCTGCCCGGTTCTGAGCCGTGATTTCTTCTGGCGTCAAATCGGCGTCTTCGGTCGGTGGTGCTCTGCCTGGCCCATATACCGACTTTACCCATGCCGGCGTCGATGTGTGGATTTGAGCCACAAATCGCCTACTTTCATCCATCTCGCATGTGCCGCTAATAACAGTTGCTGATGCTGTTTCTGCTGCCAAAGCAGCCGATGCAGACTTTGTCGTCATTATTGATGTAGCAATGCTTAGATTTGCTACTGGGGGTGGCAATATAATGTTCGGCAACTCTTCCTGATTTTGACGCATCGCCGCTCCCCCACCAATAAGCTGACGTCCAGCGTAGGGCGGAAGTCTGACGACGTCAAAATCGTCGACGGAAATATTTCGGCCGAAATTTGCTTCAGCCCTTTGCGGGGCGAGATTTAATCGTTCGAGCAGCGCGTTTCAAACTTCGCTGCATTTGCCGCATTTCGCCTTCTTGCCAGTGCAGCCGCTGGTGTAGCAATTGAAAATTTTCACCACCCGGCGGCGGCAATTCTCCACCAGCATCAGGCGGAAAATCGTCATCTCCATACAGATTATGATTGTTGTTATTAGCATTATTCACATCGTCTTCTTCAGCTTCCATTTGAATAGAGGCAGAATCATCTTCAGTTTCACCTTGCGGTCCGCCATTATTATCGTCACTTTCACCGCCATTTTCATTTTTTCTTTTCCGCCGATTTCGTCGGCAGCATCGCCGACGTCTACTAACGATACCGGAATGCGGTCTCGTTTACCAAGGCGAAAATCCGGAGTATCTCGCTTGTCGGACCGTGCGCGACGAGTCGAATCGCGCACGGCCATTTGATGCCGTCGGCCATTTTCTTCAGCCGCCTGTACAGTCTCACCAGCCGCATTTTCAGCCATTTTTATGGCCGACTTTAATCAGCCTACGTAACCGAAAGTCGCAGATTGTCGTCCGCCTTACGAAGAAGGCGAAGCCAAGGTCGCCAAGTGTAACGACCCGAGGTATACGTAGCTACGCGGCCAGTATGCTGGCAGGAAACCATGACAGTTTTATTTAGACTGTACAATTTATTGAGTTAAATTTACGTAGATATATAGACTGAATCTTATAAACATGGCGGAGGTCCAACCCGATACAACAAAGGGGGACCCCGCGTTAATACAACATTAACTGTTTTGATTAGTCGGAACAACTCTGACACGAAAGTGTCCGCACAGTACGACACTGAACTGACACAGAGTGATTGATACATCATCAATCACTCAGAGGAACCACACACAAATACAACAATTATGTGGGTCCTCACATTGATGCTAAAACGGGACATGCAAATGTTTAAAGAGTGGTTGCACGACATGTGCAAAGCGAACAAGCTTAAGCAAGAAGCGATTGCGAAGAATGTGCGACTTAATTGCGAGGGAAATTTGTAGTGGATTTATTGTTTCAACCAGAAAGTGGTGATAAATTAAATCCCAAGCATGTCGTTTAAATTTTTATTGTTTCAGTTGTAAAAGTATTAAAGCGGTGATCGAGTTCGGGATTATGAATGATAGACAAAATACCTGAAAAACTGGCTGCCTGTGGAGATGGGTCACTGTAAAAAGTGTCGAGATAGTGTGTGCGACTAAAATTTGATTTTTGCCTATTCAGCAAAAATAACAATACCAAGTTGTTAGGCATCAAAGATGAAGCATACATGTGTAAGCAAAAGCAAAAAAACGTCGAAGTAACCGATTTTTTGTCAGCATAAACTTTTAACCGTACAGGTGTCACGCGCTAAAGTTTATATGAAGACCAAAATTAAGTATGACTTAATAATTTATTTACTGGCATGGCTCGAGCACACCAATACAAGCATTCTGTCGTAAAAAAGTACTTCACTGCGTCAGGCTTGTTTTTCTGAGAGAGCTGGGTTTCGCCAGCTTGCTTGAAGCGACCCAGTTTCGCAAAATGGCTTTTATAATCCATGTGTACCTTCATACAATACATAAATAATGCATAATACATAATGCAAAATGCACGCGGTCTTTATGTGTGTCATACATATTCCAGAAAGATTATGTTAACAAAAAAATCGGTGACTTCGACGTTTTTTTGCTTTTGCTTACACATGTATGCTCCATTTTTGATGCCTAACAACTTGGTATTGTTATCTTGCCGAATAGGCAAAAATCAAATTTTTAGTCGCAAACACTATCTCGACACTTTCTACAGTGACCCATCTCCACAGGCAGCCAGCTGAAAACACACACAAAATTGTTTTCTATCGGCACGTGAAGAAAGTTTCTTGATTGATTTAGCTTCCATTATCTGTAATAGATAGTGCACAGTGATAAGTAAGTTACCAGTGGTAACCTCAATCTCAACCTTCTCGTTCTAATCCGTATTTGTTCAATGGTAAAAGCTTTAGAACAGCGGTCGAAGTTGGGATTATGAATGACCGACGAAAAAAAGTTGTCGAAGAACTGACCGTAAAACAGATTTGTTGGACCTTTTTCGATTCCTCGAAATGTTCCTCGATTCATCTTCCTCGGCCTCAAAATTCTTACCCTCTTCCCCGCCTCGGCCTAACAAAATCGTCGATTTCATCGAAAGGTACTTGAAAGTTTGCCGTTTCAACTCACCTCTTCATCACGCAGATAAAGGGACGAGTCTCAGTCTCGATGAATTTCATCCGAGGGGGAGCATCTTTGGTTCCACCTCGCGCAAAGTAAAGACTGTGCTCCGCAAATCTCTTAATTTTCTGGCTGACGCATGTTTTCTAAGAAATACGCAGACGAAACGAAACTGAATTTCGATCCATGCATTAAAGGTTAAGCGAACCGTGTTCATGTTTGCTTCGCCGCACGTCACTATTGGGCCAACATTGTTGACAGCGTCACTTTTTTTGTCAAACTTCGTCAGTTTACTTATTCAGTTATATTCCTTGAGACGGTCGAAGCTGTAGTATTGATAAAACCATCGGTTGCAAATAGATTTTTTGATCTTAACGGTTTTGCTCTTCATCACGTACTACGGTGTACGGTGCTGGCGCGTTTCTCGTGTGCAAACTGTTTGATTATTGAATCAATTGTTTTTTGTCTGACGTCCATTTTGAATCATCACCGACAATGCCGTTATTATGCCGCTCGCTAAAGTATTCAACAAGCTAAAAAAGCGTTTAACGACGTCAACCGAGCACATTAGTGGAATCACAACTAAACCAAACGAAGGAGAAAACGGTGAAATTGTCGAAGGTGAATCGTCGATTAATCGTCAAAACCTCCAAAAAGGAAACGAAACTTCGGCGGTTCCTGCTATAGAAAGTGGAATTGAATCGGATAACGACAGTAGCGAGATTGTCAAAAGTAAAGCAGCGGGAAAGAAAGATTCTCACGCAGCAGGTGATGCTGTTATTGGTAAACAATCGACTACCGCCGAATCAAAGCTAACCCAAAAGGCCGGAGAAGTTAAAAAAAGTTGTTTAAAAAATCCTGCCGCTTTACCAGAAACGGTAGCCGCTCAGCCGACGGAAAACGGAAAAGAGCAGCCAGCCCAGACGGTTACTACAACTCAAGCCAACGGTTCGGTTGTGCAGCTAGCAGCACCGAAAGACGGTAAAAAGAAAGTTCATATTGCCGAAGAATCGTCTGTGGATAATTATATGAAGAGAATGTATGGTGAACAGCGTCACTTAATCGTAAAGAGCCACCCGATTTCCGAAGACTACGATGTCAGTGCAACGGTACTCGGCCTTGGTATAAATGGTAAAGTTGTGGAATGTTTTTCCAAACAGACGAAGGAAAAGTTTGCGCTGAAGGCAAGTAGGGATAATTCGCAATTGTATTTATTTTAAGCCGAAATAAGCGCTATATGTACAGCAGCTGCTTGGACAGAATGCCGCCGCCGGTGCATTGCAGTTCAACTTTTTTTGTTGTAATTACATTTACGATAAAACAGGTGCTAAAAGACAACGCGAAAGCACGTCGCGAGGTTGAAATGCATTGGCGGGCCTGCAGCCATCCGAACATTGTTCGCATAACAGACGTGTATGAAAATGTTATGCATGGCGAACGCTGTTTACTTCCTGGTTATGGAATGGTAAGTGATTCTTTATTTTGGCGTATCAATATTTCGCTCCAGTATCAAAACTTTTTCGCAAGAAGTTGTTCATTATGCATTTTTAACAACAGCATGGAAGGCGGCGAACTGTTTCATCGCATTCAACAGCGAGGCGAAAAACCTTTCACCGAACGCGAAGCGGCCAGTATTATGCGTGCTATAAGTTCGGCCATCGCGCATTTGCATTCCATGAATGTAACGCACCGTGATTTGAAGCCGGAGAATTTGCTGTATAAATCGAAAGACGAGCATGCCGAATTGAAGCTAACCGATTTCGGTTTTGCGAAGGAAACGACAAACTTTAATTCATTGAAAACTCCATGGTAAGTTTCTTCTCTTTTTCGGACTGATACAGTAGTTAAATTAATCGGCCCATTTTCGAAGGCATGATCGACCCTACGCTTTCGAGCGCCCGGTTTTCATGTTCACGCATTGGAGCCAACATAGAACCGTAGCAAATTAAACACGGTCATTAGTATATATCGTTCGTTCTTATGCTAATAATAACCATTAACTTGCACAATAAAACCGGTGTTGATTAGACACTTTTTTTTCAAATTGAACAGTTCAGTTTATAAAAAAATTTCTTCATTTCATGTACAGTTATACGCCCTATTACGTCGCACCTGAAGTTCTTGGACCGGAGAGATACGATAAATCATGTGACATGTAAGTTGCTATACTTTAACAAGTTCGTATAACGGCCAGTTAGTATTTCAAATTAAGGTTATTTTGCACGAAAACGAATACAGGTGGTCACTCGGCGTTATAATGTATATCCTCATTTGTGGCTATCCGCCGTTTTATAGCAATCATGGTCTACCCATATCGCCTGGTATGAAAAAGCGTATTCGGTCTGGTCAGGTAAGTGCAAAAATCACACAACATTGCATGCAATCTATATTCTTATATCATACATGGACAAAATAATTGATAAACCTGTCGTTTTGTTTCCGTGTGTGCAGTATGAATTTCATAGCCCGGAATGGGACGACGTTTCACAGCAAGCGAAAGGTTTGATTCGGGGCCTTTTGAAAACTGAACCTACCGAACGGCTTACTATTGAACAAGTGATGCGTAATAGCTGGATTTCGGTAAGTAGTGAAACGTTGAACTTGAAGAAATGCTTCACGTTGAGCGGTCGATTTTTATAACTTTTTTGTTGGAACGAAATTTGATATAGGTGAACACGGCCGTTCCGCAAACACCGCTTCATTCGGTGCGTATTCTACGCGAAGAGCACGACGCATGGAACGATATGCAAGCTGAAATGTCCAACGCGTTGGCAACGATGCGTGTTGATAACGATTTGCAGCTGAAAAATTTAAAAAACATCGTCGAATGCGCTGCTCGATAAACGTCGCGCTAAAGCAGGGGGAAAGCCGCTGACTATGGGCTTGGCGATCGGCGGTGCAACGGCTGATAAAACCTATGATGCTGCGAACACTACTACGACGACAGCTGACGAAAATAAGCAGCAGCAACCAACTCAAGCCAAAGCGGCTGCTTCTTGAACGACGTTCGACGACGATGAACGACAAATATAGCCCGATACGCAGCAGCATCGTGTGCAATTTGTTGTGCGCGTTTCATACTTTTTGTGTCCACTTTAAATCGTAAGGCTATATACAGTGCACATTGTTTTGGTAGTTTTTATTATTCTTGCGGAAAGCTTTGCGTGCATTGTATTGCGTGCCGTGTGAGTGAGTGTATACTTTTCATGCTAACGGGATCGTTTGCCACACTTTTAACGATGAATTTATGTATACAGTATGCATATTTCTTTTACTGTCTAACGTGGATGGGTTTTTTTGGCTGGTGAAGGTTGAGAAGTTTTCTGCATGCGAGCTTGTGCCAATCTCTCCCCGCTTCTGCTACTTGATTCATCCGGTCTTGGTATAAAGGAAGCGGTAAATTGTTTTCATCTATCAATGTCTTCGAAAATTATTATTTCTTTGTATACACAAATATTTTTGTCTACTTGTCTTGCTTGTCTGTGCCAGTTTTGTTTTTCTTCTTTACGCACGCATATTATTATTATTTTTGGCTTGATGATGACGAAAAAGACTCACATCATCATGTGTACGTGTACGTTTGTTGATGCTGCTGTGGTGTACGTATATATTTTAAGCATGATTTATACAGTAAACTGAGTCGAATAAGTAGTACTGTGCTGTGTGCTATGTGTGTAGCGACGCTGACTGTGCAGAAGTATGGATTCTGTAGGCAGGTCTCCGTATGTTTCTATTTGACTACTGTAGCTTTTAATTATACAGGTTGAAATGTTTTGTGCTGCGACCCGTAACAATACTGGCTTAAATATTGGTCCACTTTACAGTTTTTTTAAACATTATAAACTCCTTGTAATAATTGCCCGCGATTCGCAGCAGCGACGATGATTTCGATTTTATTCGCATTGCTCGACGGATCTGCCAGAGTCGCAGTTGTATCAGCCGTCGCTTGTTGGTTGCCGGTTTCAGAATGTCCGTTGTTCTCGCCGTGCATATTTTCAACGTGGCGCGCAATGTTTCGTTTTTTTCTCGCTCTACGCTGTCGTTTTTCGCCGCCGCCGCTGCCACCTTGCATCATCAACACATCAGGCGGTGGAAGTCCCATACTTTCGTAAAAGTCCCACGAATCGTCACTGTCGCAATAATCTTCGTCTTCCTGATCATCATTTGCAGTAGTAGTAGAGCTGGTTAAATTCAGTCGTGGCATTAGCGTAGCTATTCGACCACCAGATGATTTGTGCTGCTGTAATCGCTGTTGCTGTTGCTGCGCTAGCTTACGTAGGCCGGCAGGTGACATCATTAACATTAGCCGGCGTGCGGCAGCGGCCGCTGCCAACGCGTCGGCTGATTCGCTAACATGAACAGCAGATTGCCCACTTTTACCGTCACCGCCGCCGACGATGACGGCAGCTCCGTTATTATTGTTATTATTGCCGCTGTATCGCTTGCGCTGTAATTGCTCTGAGTTTGGAGCCGGCAGCATAACAATTGCCGGGTATTGTTGTTGCAGTGTAGTAGGAGCGTAGGGAGCGGACATTGGTTCATTTTCTTGTATGATTGACGACGATGGCGCGGCAAACGAAATTTGTCGTCGTTTTCGCTGCTGTTGCTGTTGATGAAGAATAGGCCGATCGAGCGAACTAGCATTAGCGTTGTACGATTGATGATTTTGCTGCTGCTGCTGCTGTTGCACGTAATTACGATACTGCTCGTCAAGGAAATTGGGTAGTATTTGCGCAGTGTTATTTTTTGACACTTTGCTGTTATTATTAAGTTTTCGCGAAATATTTAGTTCAGCTAGTGGTGGTGGTGGCAAAAGAGCTGCATCGTCTTGCAGTCCGTTGGTCACTGTTCCAGGTGATTTTGTGCTGTTGCTTATGGAAGCAGCATCGTTCGACCGCATTATGCTGTTATTGGAATCATAATGAAATTGCTGTTGTTGTTCAGACGAAGGCAATGAAGCTACTTGTTGCTGTTGTTGTTGTTGTTGTTGAGCACGCCGTCGAGCAACTGCATGAAGATCAAGCTGCTTCAACAAACTGTCAAGATTTTCAACCGGTGCTGTTGCTGTTCCGTTGTTAGTATTCAGCGTCGTCGTTGCATTGTATAACGTGTTGCTGCCATAACTATTACCCACTGTTTGTTGTTGTTGCCTGCCCATAAACTGTGCATACAAGTGTGGCGACGGCTTGTAAGCCGGCATCATTATGGCACTACGTGATGAATGTTGGGCTGCAGCTGCTTTGCTGCTAGCGTCAACAACACGCTGCTGCCGCGTAAATGGTGATCGGTTGCCGCCGACTACTGTTGTTGGAGATGACGTGAAGTTGAGACTTGTGTTTGCTGTGAGGCGCTCTTGCTGCTGCTGCTGCTGCTGCGGCTGATACCGACGAAGTGAACCACCAGCGGCTGTCGCATGACTGTTGTTACTGAGCATGGATATATTTGGCTGCTGCATAAAATGATGCTGAAGTGCTGCTTGACGTCGAGGCGACGACGACGAAGAGTTAGATGCCTGCCATGTAGCGTTGCTGTCATTGTTATTACTACCACGCTGCTGAACTTCAACCGTCATTCTGCGTTTGCGCTGCATTACGTATGGCGATGATAGCACATTTAGTGGTGATGATGATTGAGTTTCGTGCACTGCATTTCTAGTAGTAGGTGGCTGTGATACATGCGGCGAACCTGAGCTGGGCCACGCATTATTTTTTGCTACGGAATCGTACAAAACTTGTTGCTGCTCATCGTATTGGCCATTGACATTTTGATAATGTGCAATAGTTCTGATTCCGTCACTTCCTGTAGTAGCAATCATCGTCGTCGTCGTCGGCATTGCATAATCTTCGTTGATAGTTTTCAAGTGACTTTTTGCCGAACCACTTTTATTACTGTCAGCCACACTAACACGATCAAGAATGTTGTTAATCGTCGACGAATGATTGCTTAATGAATCGCGCGACGCCGAAGGCTGAACTATCGACGTCGGCAGATGATGAGTAGCTGAAATTGCTGTTTCCACACTACTGTTGCAGTACCGTTCTTCACCCGGCGACGAAGGATCGAGTAGCAATAATTCAGTTTCACACGCCTCGTCACCGCCGCCGCTTGCGACAGTCGCAGCAGCTGCATTACTAGTTGCTTTTTTCCTTAGCAGCGACGATGTTGTAGTTGACGACGAAGACGCAGCTGAAGACGAATGACTTCTAGCACCACTTTTCGTTTTGGCAGCGGCCAAATGAGATCGATAACTAGTCGACGCACACAAACTGCCACTAAATGTCGTTGCGCAGCTGCTGCTGTTACTGTTTTGTTTCTCGGGACTGTTGACGGCCGCGGCGGTGCACGTAGCGTGATGATGATGCTGATGATGCACAAACGGACACTGGTCAGCACAATGTTGTTGTTGCTGTTGTTCAGCGTTGTTGCAACAATTTGTGCATTGCCTGCTTGTTTTTCTGCTTCGTTTTCGGCGACAACAACAGCAACAGATTGTCAACAACAACAACACAATCAATACAACAACCAATACTACTACAATAAGCGCACGTTGTTTTGGTGAAAAGTGAAGAATTTGGGTTAGATAATCGATAGCAGTCGGGCCAAGCACAGCGAACAACATGTCGTCCATAGTCGTAACAACAACAGCAGACGTGGCATTTGTTCGTTGGTTATGCTGAACACTTCTGTTCGTCTCAACTGAGAGTGGTGGAGGTTGGGTTGCAAATGTACAAAGCCCATTACCGTTGCACACGCGATCCGGAGCGCAAGGCGTGCCGCGCGGGACAAGCGGTGACACAAACAACACTTCTTTTTTCTTACTACTGCCGCCGCGCGCAGCCATAATAACATGATGTGGTAAGATTGATTTGCATTCGTGCATTAAACCTGCTGTATCGTCGCGTACGATAGTTTTTGTATGCTTGTTGTTGCTGGTGGTTTCTGACGTTGCTGCTGATTCGATAAGCGGTATGGCGCTGCCATCGCGACAGTGCAAGCTGCCACAAACAGCATCGCTCACGTGACAGGGCATAAATTTTTGATGAATTAAGTCGCTTTCTGAGTGGTTTTGCTGCTGCTGCTGCTCGTTACTATTTATGCCGCAGTTTCCTACCAGATTGCCTTGCGCATTGAGAGCTTGAAAACACACAGCGTGTGCAGCACTAGCTGTGCCGCCCCAAAGTTGTCGGCACATGTCGTCTACTGTAAGTAGATTTTGCGTACTACCCAGCCGTGTTGTTGTCGTTGTTGTTGTTGTTGTTCGGTTGTGAATGCATTGCCGGCTACTAATCGACGTGGAGGGACATTTTGCGCTAAGACTGTCACATTTTGGCTGTTGTTCCACGTCGCCCGCCGCACAATCGCCGTCGCGCGTTTGTAAGTTTTGGGCATATGCGGCTGTTGCGCACAGTGTGCCGGCAAGTTTTGGCGCACAAGTTTTTTTATCACAACACTCGTCGATGGCTGCGGAGCAGCGTGCGTTCGACAGCAAACGACATGTTGCAGCATCGCAACACGGATCTTCTAGGAAGCATTCAGTTAACGACGAAGAATGCTGACTACTGCAGTCACATTCTTCTCCCGGATCGATGCGGCCATTACCGCAGGCTCGTATTTTAGCAAGCTCTTGGCTAGTTAGCGAATCGAATAGACAACGTGCAGCGTCAGTGTAGATGAGCAACTGGAAATGGCGTAACGTGCAGCTTGAAAAGGCCGGAAGACCTTCGCTAATCAGTGCGGGTAGTCCAAGTCTGTTTATGTGAATAAAGTATTAGCATTGAAATTAGTGATCGTGAAGGGGCACGCTGACTTTCTGTTCGTTCCCCGGTTACGTGCGTAGTTTGTGAATATTACGCGGTCTTGCACGGTGCGTGAAAACAACTCGCAAACAACCCGAATAGAGAGCAACGGCGACAGCGGACATTATTTTCCTGTTGTTGTACTTTCACCTCATAAATATTTGAATTTTTCTTTCCCGCACAATGATGTGATAAACTCCTCCAACATTTTATTCTCTCGCTGCAGCGTAATCAACATCAACAACGGCGTCGCGCCGTCACGAAAATGCTTATCAGGTGTTTCCAGCCAATCTAAGAAGTACGCGAGTCTTAGTAGATATAGAAATTTTCCTACGCAGCACAAAACTTCACACACGGGCAAAAATCACCGTGCTGAAAAATTCGCATTGCGAATTTGCCCTCTCGCATTTTTCGACCTTAAACATACCAATTTTTGCAAATTTTTTATTATCCGTTAAAAATGCTGCGGTTCGCAACGTTCAACTGTTCTGTACTACTACTACTAGTCGCAACAAGCATAGCCTCGTCCAATGCATTCGTATTTCCTGCCAAAAGCTTTTACACAGCTGAGCGATTTCTTCACCGACTGTTCAACTTCACAACAGCAGATGTTGCAAAAGATGAACAACAACAACAAGAACAGACAGTTAATGGTGGTGGTATGATTTTGGACATAACCGGCTTCCGCTACGAATCATGTGGTAGTGCCGATTCGGCACTTCGCATAACAACCTTAAGTTTGGGCGCGTCCGGAACGTTTACAGTACCCGGTTCGATTCCGCTCGATTTGGCTTTCACCATCGGTCAAAATCTAACCGCACCACTACGAGTAAGAAGAGAAATTTGAAGGAAGAAATTACACATAAATTGTGGAAAATTTTTTGAAAACAATTCGTTTTGCTGCATTTAAAATTTTTCCTCCCTTAGGCCAAAATGCAACTGTACAAGAAAGAAATTATTTGGATCAAACTGCCGTGTCAAATCGGACCGAAAAATATCTGTACTTATGCCGACATGTGCGAACTATTGCCAGGGCCGCCGTGTCCGTCGCTTTTAGCGGAAAATCACATTCCATGTGAATGTCCGGCCCGTGCCGTAAGTTACGATTTTTTATACGTCGTACTTATTTGCTTGAAAACTATATCCGTTCAACCAACCTCCAACCTTCTACATATACAGGGCTCGTACGAGATTAAAGACTACACTGCTAACGTGTTAAATGTGGCTATAAAAGTACCGGGCTGGCTGGTCGACGGCGATTACAAAATTGAAGTTAATGTGTACGATTCAAATAACAACGATCTTGGTTGTTTGCGATTGTATTTGCACCTCAATAGAAGATGATGATGTTGTGCTCACGTGTAGTTTTTGTTTGAACGATAAGGTTTTTTTTTTGAATGCTGCTATTGTTTGCGTTGATTAAACCTAAAAGTATACCATCGCGCTGTTCGATGCGCGCGCATCTTGAACGACGTCGTTTATGCGCGCGTACGTAATTTCTCTCGTTAAACTCGAACGCGATGCACTTTTGCACGTGTATATATCAGCAATGACATCATATAGGCTTCTGCTGCTGCGCAGTCTGTCAGCGCATGTCTATAGCTGGCGGCTTTGTGACGTGTGCGGCGGCATTACAAATCCGAGATTGCACTGTGCAAGAGGGTCTTTGCCTTAGATGCCTCGGCGGTGACTTTTGTATATAAGCCGTTTTCTATAACAATACTAGCCGAATACGTATCAGTCAGTATACACAAAAATGCGTTCGTTTTGGAAATTCGTTCTGTTTTTAGCAGCACTCGGCTTGCTGCTCCTCTCGCAGACAACAACTGCATTGTCCGACTCACATTCGTCGTTGCTTAGCGGTAAATGGCCTATACGATTTCGTGCTCCGTCAGATCAGTCGTTTGATATCAGCGAGTTTGAATGGAAAACGTGCTCCTCAGCATCGAACCCGATCATTCAGCTCAATACTCTTGTTATAGGCCAATCTAATGCGTTTGCTATTCCTGGCGACGTGCTCGCTACCGTCAATTCAGTGGTTAGCGCAAAGCTATCAGCACCGATTAAAGTAAGTTCAGTGTTCGCGCGCGCGTGCAAAAAACCTGTATAGTTCATTTCCACCTCTCACGTTTTCTTTCATCCTGCATGCATGCAGGCGCAAGTTAAAGCTTGGAAGAAAGTTGTTTTTATTTGGGTTGAATTGCCATGCGATTTTGGTCCATACGATTTGTGCAACATTCCCGACGCCTGTGCGCTCATGCCGAATTCGACTTCGATGTGCCCGTCGTGGATGAAGCAAAACAATTTGCCGTGTAACTGCCCGATACCCAGTGTAAGTAAAAAAAAACTGTGTGTATCGGCCGCTTTTCTGCGCATGTACGCGACTGATATTTGGATTGCTTCTTGTTGTTGTTGTTGCAACGCACAACACAGAACACATATGTGTTGAATAATGCAGACGTAACGGTGCCGCCAATCACCATCGACATACCGTCATTTATCGACGATGGCAAGTACAAAATTGAAGCTAGCTTGTACGATCAAAACAACAACCAGCTTCTATGCTTGCGTATATTTGCAACAGTTCATGCGAATGGAATTCTTAAACAATCTCAGATTTAAGTGCGCGTACAGTTAGTTGTAGTTTTCCAAAGTTTAATTTTCTTCCCGCACAAAATTTTTGCACCCTTGGAGTGACGTGAAAAAAGACGGTGGCCGACGTTTTTGCTGCGTACATAAGATTAAGTTTAAACGTATAGAGAATTGTACAGTGTGCGACACAGCAATTATTGTGAACGCGGTGTCAGCTGTTATCGTACACGGATTTTCAAACAATATCGGATTTTCGGAGTTGAGTTTTCTATAATACGTTGAATTCTTATCTTTCTTCTTGCGACACTTTTGTTCGTCGATAAAAACGATCTTGTTGTTGCTGTTGTGTGCTTGCCTGTACTTCTTGCGACAATAATAATGGCGCAATATAGAATTTTAACCGTTTTCCTCGTGACCGCCGTAGTAATAACTTGTCACTGCAACGCTGAACCGAACAATTTTATAACTCAAGCTTGGTCGTCGGCTTTGTCGTGGGCTAGCAGCAGCGACAATGCACTGGGCAACATGTTCCGCCACAGCAATGCTATTTCGTCCGATAGTTTAAATGATGTGCGTACGTGAAAGAAAAGTAAGATTATTTTCTTTGCACAGAAAATTTCTCTTCTTTTCGCAACTTTTTCGATTACTACGTATACGTAGACAAATTTGGAAATTACTAATTTTCACTACGAGGAATGCGAAAAAGACAGCCCGATACGACTGACAACACTAACGTTCAATGCTCCAGCAAATTCGTTTAATTTGCCAGGCGAATTTCAACTAACAGCAGCGGCTAGCGTTGCCGTCGCGCTTACTGCGCCGCTCAAAGTCGAACTGAAAGTATACAAGAAAGAAGTATTTTGAATTAAAATACCTTGCGATCTTGTCGACGGCGATATTAGTAAGAACTGGTGCGAAATTACGGATTTTTGCAACAAACTTCCGCCACCGTCGAAAGATTGTCCGAAAATTATGGCAGATAATCGTATTCCTTGCCACTGTCCGCTTGCTGCAGTAAGTAATTATACGAAGTTTGATATGCACAATACTTCACTATCAAGATTTCACTTAAATTTTTATTTGCTTTTCAACTGACATTTTTTCTCACAGGGAAATTACACTATAAACAATCAACACATTTCAGTTCCGCACCTAAACATAAAGAATCTTCCGGCGTGGCTTGTCGACGGTGAATATCGTATGGAAGTTCGTGGCTATTTAGCTAACAACGTTGAACTCGGTTGTACCAAAATCTATGCTAATATTAACGTTCGCTAAAACATAACCGCAACCGTACACGTTGCGGGGAAATGAGCACCAGTTTCGGTAATTTCACCGCTGTTACAAATTTGACCTTGAGGGGAAAAAGTTTCAACTTTCAACAAGGTTTTTTCTCAATAAAAACTGAACTTCCCACCAGTTTTTTTATTTTCCCATGCGGAAATTAGAACGTTTCTATAAATCTCAACTACCGGTGTACAGTAAAAACTTACTGTTGTCCTTCCATTAGGCAGTGTCGCTTGCGGCATTCGCATTCCCCTTCCTCCTCGTTTCTTCTCGTCATAGACGACAAACCTTCTTCTTCGTCGCTGTTGAAACTGCTGCCAAACCGCCCGTTACGACGACGTCGTCGCCAATCATCGTTGTTATTGTTATTCTTATTATTACTATTAGTATGACCGACGCCCAGATTATGTGAAATCATATGTGCCATTTGCACGGCCACCATCGACGGCGCATCGAACGATGTTACGTGTTGAATGGCAACGCTCTTAAATGTGCAAATCTGATTCGGTACGGCCATACTGCTTTCAGCACCCAAACCAAAAACTTCGCCCGACAAAAGCTGATACGAATCGGCGGCGCTCATCGTCGTCGCAGATGATGCGCCATGTTGTTGTTGCATTGCACGTGGTAGAAATTCAATCATATTTAATACGGTTTCGCGTAAATTTGTCGCCGCAATGGCAAACAAATTATTACTCCCGCTATTACACCAGTTTTGTAGGAATTTCAATCGCACGTCGATTTGTGCCTGGTCGAAAATCAAATCAAGCAGGTTGACCAGGTTGATGACAGTTTCATGCACATTGTAGCCGTCGCGTTCGAGTCGACGACACTGTTTGTTGAGCACACATACACGAAAAAACGCGCGGTTAAATTAAAAACAAAATCCAACTTTTTGCCGTTTCGTCGCTCGACTTACAAGTTCAGCGTCAACAATAATACCCAAATCGATGGATTTGCGGTAGCCAAACAACAAACCGTCGTCGCCGCTCGCTTGATTTGCACGACGCGCTCGTTCTTCCGCACTTTGCGGAATAGCAGCATTGCTATTAATATTTCGCAAGCCCCATTCGAATTCGGAATTTGCACATTGTCCGATTTCTTTAACCTTCGGAATGTACACCAAATGCGGTATTCGTTTTCCAAACTGCTGCATAATAACGGAATTGCCATCATCATTGATTTCCTTACGAAGCGGTCTTATAACGACGGTAATGTTGCCAACAAACAGCACTCCGTTTAGGCCGCCAGTTGAGCAAGCTGAAATTGCGCCAGTAATGTGCGGCGGTTGCTTTGTTGTAGAGCTGCTCGCAGCAGCACTGGAAACTTCATAATGGCACCGCCGATGCAGTACGTCGTTTACAATATCGTGCGGATGATTCGACGGAGACGACGCCGCGGCGTTGCTCAAAGTTTGCTGCCAATCTGACAGCAAATCGATTTTTTCGCGCAGTTTCAAATTGAGTCTAAACGAAGAGAAAAGTTTCAACGTCAGACGATAAGTTTGCTGCTGTAAAGACGGATTGCTGCTTGTTCCTTCTAGTGGATCGTCTGTTTCATCTTCAGCTCTGTTGTTGCTAAAAACCGTGGCGGCATCCTCATCTGCATTCAGAAATGCTGATTGCTGTTGTTGATAATTGTCATTGCGTAATAATAACTTTTGTGCCTTCGCATTCCTTGCCTGTCGTCTGCTAGCCAAAGACGGCGACGACTTTTGCTGCTGCAGTTGAGAAAGTTTACGCTGCTTGATCAGAACAATATCGAACGCAGAAGCGGCTGCATTTAGGCGCTGCTCAGTCCAGCCATTGGCGGCTAATAGTTGTACAGGATCGTATTGTTGTTGTTGTTGTTGCGTATAGCGTTTTGTACGAACTGTGTGTGCGCGTTTAAAAGCAACAAAAACAATTTTGTATATTTCAACATTTTTATTTGCCCATCAATTTTTGCATAAATTACGTTTTATAATTAACATGACACAGTGTAGTATGGTGATATGCAAATTATTCTGTTCTTCTTCATCAAGATATACGCGTACAACAAAGCTTTTTCGCATAATTTTCAAAAACGATTACAAATGCAAATCTCATCTCAACTTAGATACGATCTGCACCACATCATGTGTTCCAGCTGTGCCAAGTGCTGTGGTGAGAGACTCAATTTAGAGCGCATTGTGTGCAAAAATGAACACGACAACAGCGGAACGTGTGTGTGTTTGCTGTATGGCCGTTGCGTAACTTTTCTATACATGCTTTACTTGCGGCCGAATCATTGAGCGCATTAAAATTGTTGAAGTGCACTAGAATAATGCTGATATTTTTGCTTGGTTTCCTCTCAGCAACTTAGTAGTAGTTTCCTCCAACCGTACCGTGTATTGTCTCCTTCTTGTCGTTGGGCACTGGTCATTCCAAGCAGCGCGTTTGTTTCTTCTTCAACAAATTTGTATTGTACACAAAAAAAAGTGTTTCAAAATCAACTTTTAGTTTCACGACGCGTTTGTGTATGAAAGCACAGTCGTGTTCAAACAACATTCCTAAGCGTGGGCAAGCGGAACGGTATACGTATGCTGCAACATGCATAGCCCCGCCCAAATGCACATACAAAATGCGCGCAAGCATCAGCGCGTTCGTCGATTGACATTATTATTTCTGCAACAACATGCAAGTTTCGTTCTTTTCTCCACGGTCCCCGTTTTGCTTTCTTTTTCCGGCTGTACTGCTTTAACTACTCCAGAATATACACACCAGAAAGCAAAAGCAGTTTTACGTATATGCGTTTCTTCCCAACGTTCTCCGCCCACTACTGCACACGCACAAAGTACTTAATATATTTGGCCAATTGATTGATGAGCGGCCGAATCGGCCGAACATTGCGCGCGCGTCGCATTGCGTTTTGCGTTGGGTTTTACGAGAACGCATGGAAATCATGAAAACTTCATGCACGCGTGCGTGCGCGCTTCGGCATGTACAGTACAGTAAAAAGTGAAGGCGAAGACTTTTGAAACATCCAGGAAAAGAATAATAGTAATGAAATAAACACACTTGCACAGGAAACGCGCGCATACAGTTTGCTTCTTTTAAAGTAGACGAAACCAAAATTTCGATCGGAAAAATAAAAAAATTTTTCGGGCAAAACACGGATAAAATTTTTTTTAGTTTTTTTACCGAAATTTTGAACTCGTCTAATTTAAAAAAAGCAAACTGTACATATTTGTATGTAGAAAACGAACAAGTAGGTCAGAAGGTTACGGTCGCGCAGTTGCTTCCAATAGACGGATTATAAGCAAACTCTACTACTACTACACGAAAGTGTGACAGCAATCAAAAAGCTTCGCACTTCGTCACATGCTCTACTGTACTGCCAGCGGCGTCTTGCTTAATTATTTCCGGTGACACAGAAACACACCGCACATCTTCTTGCGGAAAAAGAAAGGGACAAACGTAATTTATTATGTGCGTACGTATAAAAAAAGGCTTCTCCTCCTCATGTTTCATTTATGAATGCATATGCAGTTAACCTTTCTTTGCTTTATGTTGTGAGTAATAATTTCATGAAGAGAAAAAAACCTGCTTTCCTTATTTTTTCGGCAACCGTTCGACTACGAAGACGAAACTTGATCGTCAACAATCTGAAGTCGTAGTAGAGAGCATCTGCGTCCTATACACATACGTAACAAAGCTGCTGCTATGACGGTGACCCATTATATGCTCGATCGCACAACGTTTAATGGAAATTTATTTATTTATTAAGCTTCGCGCAGACGCGCGGACGCGCGCGGCAGTCTCTCGCCTTTCTTCTTCTCCGCAATCTTGCTTTGTTCTTACCAAAAATACACGCAAAGTGCATGTGTACAGCTTCCGTATTTTTGTCGTCTTCCGCTGCTCGCTAGCCGTCGGCGACTGAAAGGCTGACTGACGACAACAACAACAAGACGTACATAGCAGTAAGAATTGCGACATCACAAAAACAGAACGAAGCGGTCAAGTACAGAAAGAGACAGTAGCCGGCAGCTAGCTAATAAGTCCATGCTTGTGTTTGCCATGTGCATAATTCTTATTAAGTTTAGTATGGGATGGTAGAGATGCACGTGCATACCTATACGGAATTGCTTCTGCGTAATTTTGTTGTTTTCCATTCGCAGCTCACTCAAGCATAAAAGACGCACTTCACAGTAACACTACAGAACACGCGCAATGTGAGTCGCACACACAGTCTGCTGCAGAGAACGCACGCACATCGTCTGCACACAGACTCTGGACGCGCGTAAGCGAAAGTGACGGATGTCCATCAGCCAGACAGACAGACAGACGGACACACTCGGAATCGCTCACGCAATCTTACGTATGCATCATACAAATGCAAACAACAGACACAGTGTGTGGATGCCACGCGCACACACAGGATTATTAAGAAGCTCGTCGATACGTAAACGTCGCCCCAGTGGCCCCGGTCCAGCACAATTTGTTTGGCTTCGTGCGCGTGTGTGCGTGTGAATGTGAACAAAGCGGAACACACATAAACATGCACGTGTACATAGCAGCATACAGAAGTACCGGAAATACTTCACATTCACACACGGAAAATTCAGCCATATATTTCGATGATGGGTAAAAAGAAAAGCCTTCTTCTCCTCTAACACTCGCGAGTTGAAACTGCGTATATTCTTCATATTCGACAAAACCGTATTATTATTATATTTAAGTTCCGTTTTATATGTAATGCATGAAAGTATAATTCGAGAGTAATAAACGGGCTGACTGCAAAAATATACGTGTGCTTATATACATAATGCCCAGCGGTCAAGCAGCACACAAAACGCCTCCTTCTTTCTCGAAATACGACGATGTACTTGAAATGACAACGGCAATAACAATAAACCTAATCACTAATCATTTCCACTACAGTGAACGACAGCAAATTTTTGCTATATTCTTAATTGTTGTGTTCGGCTTGAAACTGTTTTGACTAAGTAGCTTCGTGATTGTTTGCTGCTTCTCTGGGATTATGTGCACATGAATTTGTCACTCACTCTTCCTAATCATCATGCACCCGGTGGTCCCCACGTGTGTTATGTTTGCGCGACGACGAAGAGCAGCAAACGGTTTAAGTTCCGTTTATATTATTCGGTAAAACGTCGGGTTGTTTACGACTATTTGCTGTTATTGTTGTTGTTGTTGTTGTTTGATTTCAACGCGCGCGCGCTCAACTTTATATGCGGACAATATCCGTTTACGCGCGCCGCCGCGCCGCCCGGTTTATCTACTATATAAGGTTTC
>CAXARX010000665.1:0-11305 GCA_963971425.1 Bryoerythrophyllum caledonicum | reverse complement strand
CATGGATGTACCAAATTAGCCGAATGACCCAAAAAATGGTAACGGTAAAAAAAGCATATACCATTATTCCAAGCTTTATTCAAAACTTCATGAAAAAAGTTACAATCAACACTCATTCATCCCGAGGCAAAACACAATCGTCCTATCACTAATCAAACGGTCTACGGAGTTCCACCATAAGCCTCTATACGCGTCTTCAAAAAAGCCCTCTGATGTTGCCTTGTCCATGTTGCGGCATTCTCTTGCATTAATGGACTCTCTAGAAGACGCTGCAAACCCCGCCTACGCACCTCGTCACTGTTTGATTTGGGCAGCGAGTGCCAGCGGGTGGGGGAAGGCGAGCATTTGCCTCTAGCAGCATTTCCTGAGACAGTACGGGGACGGAGACATTTAACAGATGGTTCCTGCACAGTAGGCGCCACACACAATCCAAAGAAATACACTTTAGGTCAACCACTCCTACACAACACACATGAAAATTGAATCATTAAGATACATCCTAGCGCAAATTAGGTCGAATGGAGCTAAGATGCAGAAGGAAAGATCCATAGAGCACATTTAACCTCCAACGAAAAAAAACAAGCTCAAATGAACCAGAACTACATTAGTGCAATGTAGCTCAACAACAAACCAAAATTGCCTAGGCCAAAACACCTCAATAGTGCAATAAATTGGAGGGCATCACAACACGCACCGCAAGCAAGCGTTGGGAAGTACCATCCCTTAAACCGTCATAGAGAATACGCTTTGCTGGAGTACATTTATCCGGATTTAAAGGTGGGGACCCAGGAACCGAACGAGGCCACTGCGGCGAAGGTGAGGTGTTCCTTTCATGAATTGGCTCCCGCGCAATAGGGCTCTCAACAACTCCGTCGTCCACTGCCATGGTCGAATAATCCATGGTTGATTGCGCGGTAGCAGCAGAGTGCAACAAAAGCCCTTTACTCCGAAGAGAAAGGACGAACTCCTCTGGGCCCAGCAAGGAATCCACGGACGCCCGACACTCACAGCCCTGTAGAAATTTTAACCACAGCGACACTCACATACCTCAGAACAATAGATGAAAATTCCAATCATTCAAAATAGCACAACATTCCATCAGCAGTAGGTATACAATCCCCACAACAAACAAAGTGGTGAAAGAAACTCAGTATCATTTATCAAAAAAAATATATATACACAAAAAATGGCCCTATAAAATTTACAAAATCGAGCTGCAGTCAATCCATATAGTTTAGCTCTATCCAACCTAAAGTGTAATAGGCATCTAAGCGTTTCCAATGGCATTAAGACCGGAGATTCTGATAGGCTTGGATTGCGTTCCAGATACTCGCAGACCGACCACACGTCTTTTGATCATTATAAAACATCTCCCGGCCAGAGGGATGCTCGGCCCGGTACTGTGCTAGGCCACCCGAAAACTGATGAAGGTCAAATAGATATGGCAACAATTCCTCCAACAATACAGAATCGTCTCTCGCGCCAACATGTTTGTGCGACCATGATGGAAGAAGAAGGACGTTCTCCGGCAAATTGAGCATCTGCTTAATCGGGCTGTCGTCAATGACAAGCGTATTTGCCGGAGTATACTCACGACCCAACCTATTGAAGAGATGGCTCGATAAGGTCTTTAAGAAGATGTCCTTCTGAGTGCCAGATTCCTTCATGTAGATTGTTCTGCTACCGACTCTACGCTCGGGAACCCTATCGCAACTCTCCTGACCAAAGATCCTGAGAGGGTACGAAGAACTATGCTGAAAAAGATATTGAGATATCAGACGTGTTGTAGATTCCATCATCGAACTCCAGATCGTGATGGTGGCAATCTTAGACAACTTCGTGAGAAATTCAGCACAACCAGGGCGCACTCGAACTAGTTTAGGGCCTACTTCGGCCGGCAGCGAAGCCGAGTGAATGGACGGGATTGAGTTCCTGGATCCTCTGGTCTGCCACGACGGCTCACACGTGCATAGAACTCCATTGAGGTCCAGCACAATATTCAACCACCTGCCCTCGGAATCTGAACGGACTCTAGGTATTTCTTCTAAATTATTGGCACCACTTACTGATGCCTCGCCGACCTGGTTCAGAAACGCGAGGAGAACGACCAATATTACTACAGATTCATTAACAACGACGAGTCAACAATACGTAGAACGAAAGAGGTAAATGGGGGGAGCAGTGTAAGGAAAGAGTGGAGTTTGAAAAGAGTTAGAAGAATACCTCGAGAACTTCATCATCCTGCAGCATTTCGTCTCGGGCACCCATCGATCCCAACGAACCCTGCATGCTGTCAAGGGGCTCGCAGTGGCCGACATCCATGTGGGGGCACGGTTCTGGGACAAGAAGAGGAGGCTCCGAGACAGCAGAATCATGATTGATCATGTAACACCATATTCATTATATTGGGAGATTTCCATGATTTTGATCTAGTGCACATTCAGCTCGACTCGAGCTAAATGTGCATAGTGGGTACATTTTAGAGCTCAAGAGCAACACACGTATTAAATTGGGAGGCTCACAATCTCCCAATATAATGAATATGGTGTTATGTCTACGAGCACGGCTGAAACTTGGACGACCTCTTCTATGACTGGGACTGCAGTTTGGACGACCTCATCTACGACTGGGGGAGCAATCGCGTCATCACCGAAACTTAGATCTGAAAAAATTCAACAACTGCACCCTATCAGAGGTTGCGCACAGAGGACACAGCGCAGTCACAGTGGTTAGATTTCAAGCAGTTTAGCTCGAGTGGAGCTAAAGTGCTCACCCTGCACTGTAATATTGACAAAAAAAATTTGGAGTACAAAATTGGACATTTACAAATTGTTCTGCCTATGTACACTCGCAACTACGTTACACTAACATGATGATGAGCTGCGGACATCATGGATAGATTCGTCCCGAGCGGGCGACTTCGGTGGGGAAGAAGGGCGGATCAAAGGGGATGGGAGAACAGGAAGTAATTGAGCCCCACTGGAGACGGGGGAGGTACCCGACGGAGATGGTAGCTGCAAATCGCGGGACGGACTCCTAGACGCGCCGCCCGGTGAGGCGGGAGGCAGGGGGATCACAGCATTAACTACGGGTGGTGTGGCGGCGGCAGCAGGCAAATTAGCCGACATGAATCTCTACATCATGAGCATCATCTCGGCATGCCTCTGATCTTGGTCCCTCTTCATTTCATCGTCACGCCTCCACTGCAGATCCCTGAGCTCCCCGTCACGCTCCGCCAGCCGCTGCTCCATCAACCTCATTCGGGTGGCCTCCTCTTCGAGCTTCTTCTCAAGGGAGATCAACCTGCTGTCATCCTGAGCGCTGCTTGCAACAGCCAACAGAGAGCATCCGCTCGCGCTGGCGACCTTCCTCTTCTTGGCAGCCGGACGAGCGGATGAAGCGCCCAAGGTGGGAGCTGAATGAGGCCTGCCGAAAATCTCCAACGAATCCAACTCCGGGAAGTCGAGTCGTTGTCGCGAGGAAGCGATTGCGTCTCCTGCTTCAGATTGAGAGGCACTCTGATATTCAAGCGGAGTAGGGTCAACGAAGTCGTCTTGGGACTCATTTTCTGGAGTGGCGGTGCTCGAGATCGGGCACGCAACTGCGGCGCTCGGTTTTGCATCTTCCTCTTCATTGCCGAGGTCAACAATGGCTTTCCCCTTCCCCTTTCCAACGGCCTCCCCAAGCTCGGGGAAGATCTCCGCGTTGACGTGATACGCAGAAACATCGAAATCGGCCCGATCCAACGTCAACGCGACCTCATAGGCGTCGTCGAGGTCCTGCTCATTGGTGTTGTGGGAAATGCAGAATGCCTCCAGGTCCAACATCTGCACACCAATGGATTGAACAAGATTCAATTTAGGTCGACTCGAGCTAAACTCCATACAAACAATTGCTGGCACAAAAACTCATATTGAACTATAAAGGATACGAACGCAGTGATGACTTCTAGAAAATCCTACAAGTAAAAGCCGACACTATAGCTCGACTCGAGCTAAAGTGTCACGCAACAGCATAGGTATGACCTCATTGAAACTATGCACGAGTCAGAAAGGGTATCAACAGTTTAGCTCGACTCGAGCTAAACTGCCGGGATGCTTACCACACTCGCAGTCAGTAATTTCGTCCCACAAAATAGCTGGACAACAGAATCCCTCCTCTTGCAGAACACCTCCAGGACGTTGATAAAGAACTCCATCCTGAGCTCGTTCAAATTCATGGAATACGCCAGCTCGTTATACTTGCGCAGCTTCGTGTACAACACATGCTCTGGAGCGGCGTAGATCTTCTTAACGGCGGGGATCACCGTAAGCTCCCTCTTGAAGAGAAAGAGGAGCCGAACCGGGTCGAGAGCGTTGTTGGTCTTTGGCGCGTATCCTCCCAGGCCCTCGTTCTCAGAGGGAAGATACTTCGACTGTAGAAAATCGTAGGCATGGCACAAGGACGGACCCTCAGCAAACGCTGTCACTTGAAGGTGCGACTGCTCGTTGCCGCAAATAAAGAGCCAGGCTGGAAGATCGGTGAGGGGAGGCTGCCCTTTCGATGCGAACATTGTCATGAACTCGTCGAAGAAGGGCCTCTCCAACGACGATGTTGCCGTCATAGAAAACCCGGGGATGTTTCGAAAGTCGATGATGCCGAGCTTCACATTGTAGCCCAGGTTGCGCCACGAATCCGAAGGCCACGTCCGGAGCGAATTCGTGGCCGCCTTGTAAGAACGGAAGTGCATGGCTTCCACAGGTGAAACGAACCGCTACCGCACATCGATGAAGACTCTGAAGAACTCCTTCGCATACGGAGAGAGATCTTCACATTTGCAGTTGCGAAACTGCGTCTGCCTTGAGTTGGCGTAGTACAAATCCGGTGGTCCCCAATCCAAGAGGGCACGCTTCAAGGCCTTGCTGACGTTGTAGTTCTTCTTGAACGTCCGCCAGTTTGAACGACTGTACCCTCCAGTGCTGTTGAAGAAGGCCAGCTCTGGCCTGATCAGTTGAAGCTCCATCCGAGCGACCTCCTTCCTTTTCCTCCGATCCACCCAGTTCCGGGCTGTGTAGCAATCCTCCAGCGCAGAATTCGGCAGCTTTATAACCACCTTAGGGTAGGGCAGTTTCCAAGATGGCCTTGATCGATTGAGAATGTGCTTGCACATTTTCGTGTGATCGGCTTCGGTCATGTTCCCGAGAAACTTGAAGAACTCGCGCGTCAGGACCCCATCCTTCTCAGGCTCCCAAGACTTCGCGTCCTTGAACTTGGCCAAGGGCATCGAAGTCGAATCCACGTTGATGAGGTCGCCATGCGCTGCGGAAGAGATGACGTCCAACCAGAGCTTGAAGGTCTCATCTGATGCGGTGATGATCTTCACCTCATTCGTTATTGAAAGCTCCTTCGCCTTACCGGCTTTCTTGAGCGCTGCCTGGCTCTTCGCAACGTCAATCATTGCGAAGCGCTCACGAACCGCGTTAAGAAATGGCTGCGCAGATCAAAAAAGGGGTCCATTGAGTTTACAATTAAAGCAGGAATACAAACATGTCCAGTAGGGTCCAAATACTGCAAGTTAGCTCGACTCGAGCTAACTTGCATACCAAGAGCAGACAATGACGACTTTTCATCTATACATATGACTGTACAAATACAGAGCAAATTTGCACTTTAGCTCGAGTCGAGCTAAAGTGCATGACCTTGGTTAAGATATATTACCTCAAACCTCTTGTCATTGGCCACTTCTGCTGCAGTTCTCCGACCAGACCTGTGAGACCCTCGAACGCCGGTAGCGGAGTGCTTGGGCATTGGTCTCCCAGCTTGGATCCACAAAGCACGAGAGCCGAGGATATTGGTCGCCCACGTCGGCTTGAACTAGACCAAGTGATTCACGCGATTATAATACGCGGATATCTTCCTCAGCTTCTCTGGATCTTGAGTCCAAACAATGTAACATTGCCAAGTTCGGAAGTGCCTTCTCATAACCTCCGGGACGTTGCCGTTTATCATCTCCTTTGAGGCAGCAACGTTGTGCTGTCCGTTGATGATGTAGTAGTCACAGTCGTCGAGCTCCTCAAGAGTCGTTGGCATAGCGTCGAGCTTGGGCATGACGCAGAGAGTCTGCTTCTGTGTCTTGTCGGGCATTTGGAGGTAGTAATGCTTCAACTCCTCCATGCCCCGAGGTTCGAACGCACGGATCGTCCACTCTGGAGGTGCATTATGCAGCCTCATCACGTCAAGCTCGATCTTCATCTCTCTGTCGCCTTTGAAGAAGCAGCTCTGACACTTCGTCCAGAATTTCTGGTAAATCTGTTGGACGTTGTTGTAGTCGATTGTCTCTCCATATCCGAGCGCCTTAGGGAGCTCCGAGAGTGCAAAGGCCATCGAATTGGCTAACTCCTCCTCTGATACGAGCTTCGACTTCTTTCTTGAAGAGGTCTCCGGCTTCTTGGCAGCTGACCGCTTCTTCACCGGGGAAGCAGACAACGTGTTGGGCAGGGTGCTCCGGCTTGTTCTCGCACCTGGTGTTCTAACCGGTACCGACGCTTGACTCATGTCCTGGCTACCGGTCACGGCCCCCAAAACCGTTGAAAGTTCTATCGGTCGTCTTGCCGCGATATTCTTGGCCTTATCAAGAGCAGCAAAGGTACTCATTCTAGATAGAATGACGCGCACTTTATTAGCTACAGCCTTTGCTTTCAGCGGCTGTCCGCTACTAGTCTCCCATTTCTTAAGAGAGATCTCATGCTCGACCTGAGCTACAACTTCATCAAATTTGGACGACCTAAGAGAATCGACTAAATCGTGGATACAGAAGGGAGATGAGCTATTGTTTACTACAATAGTAAACATATACGAATCTAAGGACTCAGTGGTCGTCTCACAGGACAACTTAACGTGATCGTTGTCTTCGTGGACTACATCAGTAATTTTGGTCTTGAAGTCGATGTGCTGGGGATCGACGATAGGACCAGCGAAGGTCTGACCAAAGACTAAATATTCGGTTTAGGTCGCCCACAGAAACGTCCACTTCAGTGTCATTGATGGGTCCTTGAGCTCCCAACAATCCAAGTGGTTGTTGTCGTCTCCATCGTCATCATCAATGTCGACGGGCTTAGGTTGGAAGAAGTGCTGCAGCTGAGACACCATCCTGTCCCTCTCAGATCTGCATAAGCACGAAACAGAGCACAGATATTAGATTTCTCTAATGTTCATCCGATTAGGATGCCGAGGTCACACATTAGCTCGACTCGAGCTAAAGTGTAGCGTAATACAGGTATGTGAATAATAGTTTGCAGCATAATATAATCAATTTGATCATTCTCTTAGACCCTTTCAATCAACTCATGCCAACATCTCGTTCAACTCCCAAAACTGTGGAGGAGCTTCGGTTCCGCTCAAATCACTCACGAACCTCACTCTTAGAGGTTCTCAAGTGGTTGGAACGGGACTGAAGCTCTTGCACGATTTATGAGAGGTGAACGAAAAGTGGACATGAGTTGAGATACTAGACTGCAATTACACGACTGTAACAATGTTGTATTCAAGCTTTAGCTTCATCTTTAGCTCGACTCGAGCTAAAGTGCTTATACATATAATGCATAGCTGATTAGATCTGACACTTACATTGATCATTCAACCGACTTTACTAGACCTATTAATTCAATTCATGGCTACTTACCTTTCAACTCTCAGAGCTGTGGAAGAGCTTCAGTTCCGCTTCAATCACTCACGAACCTCACTCATCGAGGTTCTCAAATGGTTGGAGCGGGTCTAAAGCTCTTGCTCACTTGTGAAAGGTGAACGAGAAGTTGACATGAGTTAAGTCATAGTTATCATTGGTAAACTTTATTTCTGGAATGATTAGAGTCCAAATATTGTTGTGATTGAGTTGCTGTTTATGTTCATTGTCTTACACTTTAGCTCGATTCGAGGTAAAGTGTGATGGCTATACTGGAACGTCATGTCATTTTTGACCGAGAGTTTTTCAATAGATAATATAATTACTTTTGCTAGAGCCGGCTTTATCGCAACCAAAGACGTATTTAGTCGTACATTTATTCTCGACTCGAGATTAAGAGGGCCTTTACTGAGCACTATTGTCCACACTTTAGCTCAACTCGAGCTAAAGTGTGTCCGAATGTGCACAGTGGAGGACAACTTTAGCTTACCTCGAGCTGTAGTGAGGACAATAGTGCACAGTAGAGGCCCACTTTAGCTCGGGTCGAGGTAAAGTGTGGACAGTAGTGCAATATCGATGTTCCACTTTAGCTCGACTCGAGCTAAAGTGTGTTCATTTAAGAACTTATTTATAGCAGTTTCTGTAGATTCCTCTTTCGTTGTATGATATTGAAGGCGTAGGGTTTAGGGCTCCTGGGTGAGAGCATGCATTTTACCTTTCAGCCATTGATTATGAACCTTAATCCCAGATAAATTCTGCTGGAACTAGACGTCCTGCAACAACAATAACAAACCCACACACACAAAATCAATCACAATAGCACATGGAAACCAACACAGTTAAAATCATTCACATTGAAATCATTCACAATGAAATCAGCACTTTGAAATGAGGAGAATGAAATAAACACTTTGAATTCAGCACATTGAATTTAGCAATTGAAATCACAACATTGACTTCAATGTGCACATCTAAACTAGCACAAACCAGCACTTATAAACTAGCACAAACCACGACAAATATCCACAGACAACCACCTTCAAACCACATTGAATACACAATCTCATCTATTTTCTCACACATACATCAAAAGCAATGCTATCATACTGTATCAATACATCATATCTAAAGCAAAACTACACAAATATCAACAGAAATGCAAGACTGAGACAGTGCACTTACCTTTAAAACTGAGAAATTCGACTGAAATAGCTGCAAGTCTTCTTCCTGGTGCACGTCAATCCTCCGCGCACGGCCGTTTCAGACTCTACGTGCTCACAGAGACTCACACACACTCACAGAAACTCACGAAAGCTCACTAAAACTCTCAGAAACTCATACGAACTCACACTCACACAAACTCTCACAAACTCACAGTAACTCAAACAATCTCACACAAACAGCCCTAAACTCTAGCGCTTCAATATACCCGAACTCACAACACAAAATCGCACGTCCTACAAAGTTCAAACCCTATCCTCAGGAAACCCTAACCTCCAATAAATTGCGCACGAAAGCCTAAACGCAGCGCTACAGTATCACAAACTTAACAAACCCTATCACAAACTTAACAAACCTTATCACAAACTTAACAAACCCTCTCGCTAACAAAACGAACACAAACCGCAAAGTCGCAAAGGAAAACCCTAAACACATAAACGCACAAAAAGCAGAAAACAACAACGCGGAGAAGAACACACAGAAAACCTGGTGAGCAACAAATGAGAAGAAGAAAATGCTCGTGCCCAGATTTCGATGGACTTCGTCGGGGCACCTAAAGCCGTGAGGGTCGAAACCCTGTGGCCGTGTGGTGCTCCCGAGATACCCTCGGGATACCCTTCGTGATATTCGGGTTAGACCCCCGGGTATTACATATGGTTGAACCACAATTCATTCACATTTACTATTGATACCCGGAGTTTCAAGAAGCCAATTTAATCTTTCTAGAACAAGTTCAAGATATTGCGCGCCTATAGTATTTCTCTACTCGTAAATTTCCTACACATTTTTTCTAGGCCATAAACACTACAATATTGCATATTCTGGGACAACGAACAGGTAGCAAAAGAAAAGTGATTATTTCCAATTTCATTTGTATGATCTCAATTAAAACTTCTAAATTGGCATTTTCTCAATAATACACAAACTTGGATTGGCCGGAAGTGAACGATTATATATTAGTGTTAGAAACAGGATTATAGTGTTTAGTTTTCTTTCATGCTTTTAGTGGATCAGCTGCTTCTGCTTGACTCGATTTCAATTTCTGCATTACACAAGGAGTAAATTCATTACCATCGATTTATATTAGTTCCTAGGTCACCAATTATTAGGTGAAGCACACTTAAGAGAGTTCTAAAGCTACGATTTTAAAATTCTATTACTTTGAATTCACGTTTTGATTTTTTATGAGTTTGATATTATTTACTATGAAAATCGAACAGACAATAAGTATGTTAAGACCACATCTTGCAATTGTATAATTATAAAATAAACATCGGTGCACACTTTAGCTCTATTGGAGCTAAAGTGTGCATATTTCCTTTTTAGTTCCCTACATTTACTGATGGTGCACACTTTAGCTCTAATAGAGCTAAACTGTGAATTTTTTCTTTACTTTTCACTTCATTTTGCTTTTACTCTAACGGTACAAATCCAGCAGTTACAGCATCTCCACCCCTGACGGGGAATTTTCCACGCTAGCGAGAAGGTGCCCAAGTTTGAGATGAAGGGAGGGGGGTTTATCCTTTTTCCCCCGCACCGTCCCCGAATTGGCCACTGTGAGGGAACGCCAACGCCCAATACTAACGCCATAGTAGGCTAATTTTTTTTGGGGTTTTTATTGATATTTTTTAATTCCCTCGTGTAATTACATGATTGAACACATGCTCCCGGGGAATTTTGGTCTCCCCTGTACTATTTGTAAATTTGATGTTTAGAAGAACCGTCGCCGCCACTTCAGTGGGCCGAGACACCGGCCTAGGCTTCACGGAGTGGGCTTTACCGTATTTATTCTTGCATCAACATCCCTCGGGCCCGGTGGAGATTCTCTTTTTCTACTACACTATTTGTCAACAAGTTGGAAACTAGTTTTAGCCACCATTGTCATGAATATTATCCCTCATTTGTTCACCTACTACAGTTCATTTTGTAATAGCCCTCTATCAAAACTCTTCCCTAGCACACAATTTTGATACTTGATAAATTGTATAAATCAATATGTTTTGCCTACCGGTCGCCATGCATTTATTCTTTGTCTCATCTTCAACCTCAATTTCTTATCGTCTTATCCACAACTATTCTCATTCCCATCTCTTGTATTTTTTTAATATTTTTTAAAATTATCTAATGAATATTTAATGTGTAATCATATAATTAGCCAATAACTTATGACTTTGTAATGATTTCTAGAAGGATAACTAGAAGTTGGCGCTTGCTTTGCAACGCATTAGTTCAACCATTTTAATACAATAGTTTTTATATCACAAAATATTTTTAAAAAAGGTAACAATAATCTACATAAAATATAAATATGTCTTCGAAACCTATGCTTGAATTTTAATAATGTAATAGAATCATACTACTAAAATCATAATCGGCGCAGTTCCTGTGTGGTTGACTCCATGCTTGACCGCGTGGTTGATTGTT